>JAVTVY010049630.1:0-225906 GCA_036873755.1 Hanleya hanleyi
CAGAAATGTAGGCAGTGTGTCCAACCACGAAGCCCAAATAGAAAAGTTAGTGTCGTATCTGTCGAATGTCGAAGGAAAAAAAAAAGAGAAACGTCAAACTGGTGTATCTGCCGAGCGATGGCATAAAGGGGAGCAGTCGGATGTGTCAAACCTAGAAGGCGAAATATAAAACTCAGTGTCTTATCTGTTGAATGTCGAAGCAAGAAAATAGGACAAAAGTCACACTGGCACATCTGTCGAGGAGTTTAAGAAAAGGAAAACAATCCAATGTGTCAAATATCGTAGCTAGCAAAACAGAAAAGTCAAAACCGGTGTATCTGTCGTGGGGTTTCACAAAGGGAGGCAATCCGATGTGTCAAACATCCAAGCAGATATAAAAAATTCAAATTGTCGTATCTCTCGAATATTGAAGCAAAACAGAAAGAGGAAAGTCAAAATAAAATATCTGTCGAGGATTGTAGAGAAAGGGAAATAATACAATGTGTCGAATGTCGAAGCTAGCAAAAAAGACAAGAGTCAGACTAGTATATCTGTCGGGCAGCGAGTGATGTATCGAACACCGAAGCAGAAATGGAACAGAATCTGTCGAATGTGAAAGCAAAAAAGAAGAGTATCTCTGGCATATGGTACACATTTCCCTAGTAAATAGTTACTGCGACAGCACTGGCCGAATCTGGCCGTCTCTGTCTATGCATTGTCACTAGGAGAAACCAAATTCTGCCGGAACCACTTGCCTGAAAGAATGACGGAAAATAGTGAAAATATAATTAGGAGATATGCTTTAATGCTTTGCACTTTCTATAAAATTTATATTTACCCGTTCGAAAAATCACCACTACCCAAGTCCCTAATGCTTAAAAGAGGGTATTTAAAGTTGTCAACCTTTTGAAATGTTAAAAAGGTAATGTAAATCGCAAACATCGACTTGTACACTAGCAGACAGGCACCTGGATACAGAGACATTTCATGCTTTAGGTATCTATGTACGACACTGCCTTATTTGAATAGACAACTACAAATATGCTCGATGGATATACTGCTTTAGAAGGCAATGACAAGGAGACGGGATTTCGTACACCGTATAGCGTTCCATGGTTCTCTCACAAAGCAAAGGCACCCAAATGGCACATGATTACCCAACGTAAAACTACAGGTATATGTATGCAATACAACGATTTTAATATTAATATGCTTATAGAGCTTTTGCATGATTGGTTTTCTTCAATCGAAACTTGTCTACTCATTCGTGTGGTTACTTCTGAAATCGAGGGACACGCACTGCGTGAAGGACTTTCTTGAATGTTATAGATTCCCAGCCAGCTTCCATTAGATCTCCGGAATTGGAAACTTGCCTTGTCACCCCGAGATGGATATGGATTTCGTCTGTTAATTTCGCGAAGGATCAAGACGATATTGACGACATACCGATTTAGATAAATCGGGACCATTTGACACGTGATATTTATCAGTATCACTCGATTGATTGGACGTATCCTCATAAGGTCTAACTTATGAGATAAAGATTATATTATCGTTGTCTTACGTTGCTCTTTTTCTGCTGGACGAAAACGAGCAACGATTCGATCATGAGGTAGCTGTCTGGCGTATTTTATGAGTTACAATTTCCTTGGGACAAGCATACCGTGGCTTTGTACTCTAACCGATGACGTTGGAGACAGCATGTCAAGTAACACTTGAAAACGATTGGAAACGATTATCATCGTCAAATTCACCGGGGGAAAGTCGCTTTTCCTCGGCATTGGTGTTTTCCCAGGAATTTTCATATATCAAATAAACTACAATAGATCCAGACTAGGTTGTAAGACGCATTGTCGAGATCCTGTTCCCGAGACAAACAGGAATACAATATATAAACCACACTAACTTAACCGGGGTGTACATTGAAGACACGGCAAATTTGGTTTAAGAAAAAGGACAGTTGGACCGACACTGTTGCTTAGTATACTGATCTACATGCAAATTAACGAATCAGTTGATTACAAACCGTGACCATAAAAGCCATAGCCGATAGTCCCTGAATAAAAAAAGATTGATCTAACATCCAGCCGAGCTTGTTATGTTGGGTAACGGCCGGTCCTGTTGTCCTTGAAACATGTGTAAAGTCCAATGATTAGTCCCTGTGTTCAACACTCCCAGCCGAGACATCATGGTTTTCAACTCGACATAAACTCTTTTAATAGCCAGTGTTTGCAAAAGGTCACGAAGCGCCTCTGATGTGGCTTGCCCATGATTCTTGGTTTCTAACAAGCATCTCAGACTAAATTTGAATCGCAATTCTTACCTCACTTTAGTCTATACAAACATATATAATAAACGTCCGCCTGAAGAGGATGCCCTTAATACACGTACTTAAACCACCAACCAAAAAGTACTGTAAAAATTGAAATCGGCACTTTAAATAAATAGGGACACCACAGCGACCTCAATGAAAATAAGCAGATGAAACGACTAGATAGGTTCGTTCTATATTGGCCCTAAGTGATTACCCAAGAGTGGGCTATCGCAATGAAGAGCACAGTAAAAAATGATAGATATTCAGTCCATGTCGTCGCAATCAGGTTGAACCTTCTTGGGCAGGGACATTTACAATGCCGGAAACGTCTGGAAGTTTGCCCTGTGTAAAACGATCTTTTTACAGCCCGATGGCGGCCAACTAAATTGCAGATATTACGTATGTATGAATATTGTGAGATTCTTCTGGTGGACGCTTCGTCCCCGAGGCCCGCCCACCGTACAGACCTTTTGGTCTTTGATATATGTTGGCACTGGGGGAGGTTAATGTTGGGTCGACATCGAGCCTTACAGACTAGTCTTTTGTGTTAAAAGCCGTCATTTTCATCTGACGACGAAACAGCTCACCAATCCTCAGTATACCAGTTTTCACAGCGACATAGCTCACCAATTACCAGTATACAAGTTGTCAGAGTATTTCCGTCATAGCTCTCTAGATCTGTATCTAATACCGCTTATGTCGGTGCTAGGGGCCGTGTGGTCATGTCATCCAAGTTGCCACACGAACAGGTACAATAAAAGCGTACCTGAGATACAAAACATATTGCGAATCGTTAGATTCTTGGCCGGTGCTTTAGAATAAGTTACGTAGAAGACTATACTGTGAAGTCATGTCGCTCTGTCAGTATGTTTACACATCTTCCTTCCCTTATATGTGTTGTAATGTTTATATGTATATGGCGAGATTCTGCTGGTGGACGTTTCGTTTCCGAGGACCGCCCCCCTGTACAGACCTTTTTGGGAAGTTGATGCTGGGTCGACATCGGGCCTTACAAACTAGTCTTTCGTGTTAAATGCCGTCATTTTCATCTGACGACGATACAGCTCACCAATGCTCAGTATACGAGTTGTCACAGCGACACAGCGCACCAATTAGCAATATACGAGTTGTCAGAGCATTTCCATCATCACTCTCTAGGTTTGTATCTAATACCGCTTATGCCGGTGCTAGGGGCCGTGTGGTCATGTCATCCAAGTTGCCACATGAGCAGGTACAACAAAAGCGTACCCGAGATACAACACATGTTTTAGCGTCGTTTTTTCCCCCGGAACCATCACAAATGACAGGCATTATCCGCGGCATGGACTCTCCAAATGAGATGAAATTAGTTTTTTAGGTATGGCAAGATGGATGTGGGCTGATAAATTACAGGATATATTGGTTTAAAATCCACAAATTCGCCTCTGTATTCATGGTAATTGGAGTAGGTGTACCACTATTATATTTCGTCTTCTGCTCTCATAAATTTGTGAATAGCTGCACCTATAACATAGCTTACCTTCAGGGATGCAATTAAACAAACGGATTTTTCGGATTGACAACACTCTTAGGAGTCATATACGAGTCGTGGAGCCATCTTCGTGGTCTTCATTAAGTAAAAATTGTGTCCCATGGCCATCACATCACACGTATCAAGTCATTGTCATGATAATTAAATAGAGACGCGTCTGGACCGAATTCATATACTTTAGTCATATTATAAAACTCATTCTTACAGTAATTAACATATACAAATGTATAAATGTCTACATATATGTCTGTTCACTAAATTACTGCTCACTCAAGACCTCACAGTAATCGAGAAAAGGAATTTTCCGTATCATGGTATACTTCAACGAGGTTCTTCTCCTGTGGTAATGTCGACATGCCAAATACATTACGAGGTAAAAAATTCCATTCGCCGAAAACTCTGATCAATATAGAGTCTAGATACTGCGTCAAATATTTCGCTAAGTCAAAAAGTTGTTTCCACCTGCAGGAATATAATTTTGGTTTAAACAAATTTATTGCAAACCACTGTTTACAATGGGGGCACAATGAGCCCAAGGCTCGTTAGCGTGTCCCCCTATAGGTATAATATGATACATGTTGTTTAAACGGATACATTTATAATGTAAAAAGCAGAAGAGTTGGGACATTATTTCTTAAATTGCTAACTTCTGTAACAGACGTAGATAGTGGGAGAAAAAGAAATAGTGAGACACAAAATGTGATAATATTGTAAATACAAGGTTTTTAAATGAGAAAAGAAATGAGGGAGCACCATTTGTCGAGTGTACGCTCGATGTGAGCCGCCTGCATGTCACGGTCGAAATGTGATTATGAACACTAGAATCGCTTAGTGTCTGTGATAAATGATCCTAAGCATTTTTGAACATCGATGTTTTTGGAAATTGTTTTGTCGTAAAAGCCAAACAACAGAGTGTGAATATCATACAAGATGGGGGAATTAGAATCATTCAATATAATTGCAGAGAGTTTAGCAAGGAAAGAATGTCGTTGAGTAAAGAAGAGAGGGCAGTGTAAGAAATAATGCTCGGGAGTTTCATTCGAAAGCCCACAAATACATTTTGGGTCTACTATTAAATGATTATTGAACAGATCTTGCTTCAGATTACTGCAACCATTTCTTATTCGGCACATGATTATATTATTTTCCCGTGATCCGACATAATACCATGGAGGAGGAATATAATTTTCCATATGGAACCAAATTGAATCTGTCTGAGATAGGTTCAGATTTGGTTAACGTTTCGAGTAAGTAAAAAGTTTCAATTCACTGGTGGGTAGACATTTCGATATAAAAATAAAGTTTGGAAGTTTTAGGGGAACAAATCGATATTGTATCTGGGAGCCGGGAGATCAGAATATCGAGTTACTTGATAAAATGTTTTGATTCTTCTATGAATCCAATGAGTTAACATGTTTTAACTATCTAATGAGTTAAAATGTTTCAACTCATCTTTAAACATTAGATGAGTTATTCATTCGAGCTGATCTGTCATCGCAGCTCCCGAGCTAGCGTATCTTATTCCGCTTAAGCCGTGTGGATACTTCATTGTCTTCACATGAACAGATGCCATAAGCGTGGCTGAGATACTAAGGCTACGCCCGAGAATCCACCGTATTCTCGGGTCTGAATGTGAGGTGCCGAGGGAAGCTTTCTTGGGTCATATGGTTGCTTATTAGTCACCAGACGTCGTCTGTTTTCCACCTCGTACATATCGCTCCAATTGACTTAAGAATGATTCTCTTAAAACTCGAGAGAATGTTCTTAGAATCTAAAATATCTCATATGTGTCTGACCACATTTCAAGATGGGTTATCTTAGGGGTGTAGTACTCGCCGCCGATAAGCAATGAAAACACGATCTTTATTAAGAATTTGGGGATTTCCTACAGTTTAAAAATCCGCTTATATCCCTTTGTGTAGCCGTGTTCCGTGTACATGGGAAACCGTTCAACTTCGAGAAAACTTTTACATCACTCTGCAGTCTTATATCATATCGATATACTGACTCGCCCATCACTGATAGGAATCCATATTGGCAGCCATGTTGAAACAACTTTCAATCGGGTCATGTGACGAAACGATGGCGAATTTCTTTTTTGGATTGAACGCAATAGACGTCATCGTTTTGTGGGCATAGAATCGTGGAAGGCGGCTTATGATCAGAAAACCCCCCCAAATACGCTTTGAAACTAGAAAACGTTCTTCAGGGGCAGAATCCAGGGTATATTTAATTTATTTTAATCGCTTATTACGTGGTGAAAACAAGAGGACTACATGTATGTGTACGGGCGTACGTCCTTCAATATGTGCTGTGTCACACGTCTGGCGGATCTTTGCAACTGAGAGCCGTACCATCCCTCTGCCAGTAATGCTCGAGGTGCGAATGGGCCGATCGAGTAGTCGCGAATGAGGTTTGTATCTGACGCTCATAAAATTTATTATTTCGTGCGTCCACCTCACCTCAACCAGCAGTCTCATTTTCGGACAGAATTCCCACCCGATACTCCGCCGGCAATGGCATCAGGAAATATTAAAAGCGGTGGTTTAATCACTTTTCAATTCTGTCTCGTTTGGCGGATCTTGAGGAATGTTTTAGAAACCATTTTCCCAGTTGATATGAGCAAGCAAACGAAAGGCAGCTGGCCAATGTGCAAAACAAGACGTTGTTCGGTAGGGTTTAGACTGAACATCTAGGGCGCGTGCGTGTTTCCGTACATGCCATAGGCACGTCGCAAAGGTCAACTTTTGTTATTGAATGCAGAGGCATTATTCGAGTGAACCTGAGAAACGGAGCATGGGCTGTGAGGAGATTGTTCTCCGTGCAGTAGGTTATCAGCTTGCTATCGCATCCTTCCAGTCATTCGATTCATATATTTGATATGAGGATGTGCTGTGCGGTTGAAACTACCATGGATGTCTTCAATGAATAGGTATACAATAAAGTGTGGCTGAGTTACAGAACTCCAAGATGTCGCTCACTACTTTTTGACTCCCGCTATAGCGATTTCAGACCTTGCGTCTGTGGATATATGGAGAAGCTGTTTCAATCTTCATAATATGCCGAAATTAACCCCAAAAAAACTGCATGAGGTTAATAAAACTATAGATTAAACTATTAAACGCGACATACAAGGGTGTTGGGAAAAGATGTCGGCGTAAGAGCAAGAAGTCATTTGACTCCACAGGCCAATATTCTGACAGCATATCTAAAAACATCACAACAATGTAACATGATCTCCGTGATGATTTGTATCTCAACCACGCTTTCTTTGTAGCTGTTCATGTGGACATCTTAAATGGCATGGTCACACGGCCCGTACGCGTAACACCGGCTTGAGGCGTATTAGATACAAATATTCAAAAGAAATGATGTAATAGCCTTATCCAGTCATCTGATGGAAGGTGAAGAAATATGTGACAGTGAGATAAAGGAAACGATCGAAACAGGGAGTATATTAGCAGAATGCAAGTTCTTATTCAGATCACGAGTTGGTGAGGCCCGACATCGACTAAGCTCTTCAATCTCCACTACGACAACCACGGTCACAAACTACAGTCACAATGATTTGTGTAGAGGGCATGACCCGGGAACGAAACGTCCGCCAGCAGAATCTCACCATATCAGTACAGGTAACAACTTTAACGCGACCTATAACGGCGGCGGGAAAAGATGCCGGCAAACTGACAAGAAGTCCTATGAATCGACAGGCCAATATTCTGAAGTCTTATCTAAAAACACATCACAACAGTCGAAGAAGATCCACGTGAAAATCTGTATGTCATCCACGCTTTTTTGGTAGCTGTTTATGTGGACATCTTAAATGACATGACCGCGTGAAAATCTGTATGTCATCCACGCTTTTTTGGTAGCTGTTTATGTGGACATCTTAAATGACATGACCGCATGGCCTCTACCACCGGCTTGATCAGTATTAGATACAAATGTCCAAGAGCAATAGTGTAATAGCCTTATCCACTCATCTGATGGAAAGTGATGTAATATGTGATAGTAAGATAGAAGAAACGGCCCAAATGGGGAAGATATTAGCAGAATGCAAGTTTTTATTCTGATCACGATTCTGTGAGGCCCGACATCGAGCAGGCGCTTCAACTATGACAACCACGGTCACAAACTTCAATAACAAAGAAGCCTTGGAGATGAAACGTCCACCAGCAAAATCTCACCATATACAGGTAACAATAAAGTGCGACATAAAACGATGGTGGAAACAGATTTCGGTGAACTGACAAGCAGTCATATGACTCCACAGGCCAATAGTCTGACTGCATATCTAAAAACATAACCACAATCAGGAGAGAGAGAGAGAGAGAGTTAAAGATGAACGTCGCGTTCATCAATATTTCGGCTATGTAGCGACGATTACAAGAATCAAACATGATCCTCAGAAGAAAACATGATCCCTAGGAGAAACTGCGCAAACGGGACAAATAAGTAGAATGCAAGTTTCTATTCAGATTACAAGTCTGTGGGCCCTGACACCGACGAAGGGCTTTTTATACTCAGTCTCAGCACTCAGAAAGGTTTTGAGCAGGCCATAACCAGGCTTTGTAGTATATGACATTCGTGGCTGACTCACGAACATTTATTGAAAAATGGATCAATCCAGATGTGTTGTCCATGTCGGGGGAAACTCACAGTTTTTAATAGTTTGATTAACTGTATAGATGTGAAGACAGTAAGAGATTCTTTTTACCGGGCAGCTATAGTTAAGAAGATGTTTGTTTGATTGGGCTAGAGAATTATTTGAGAGCTACAGGTTTAATTAATACGTTTTAATATATGTACCAGTTCTTTGATGTGGTGTCTATCACTTTTAGATCGTCGTTAGATGTTGACTTAATTTATTGCTGTTTTATTTGTTCGTGGTTATATAGCTGAAATGTAGCTAAACGCGAAGTTTGCCGTAAAATTTCTCTTTTATTTCACCTAATTGATAATTGTGAAATGTCTACTCACTGCATCCCAGCACATCTTCTTTCATGGTGTCAAAAACTCGTTATAGAAATGAGATATTCCTTGAAATTAGTTATTAGCTTTGAGCAATACCTCGCTAATTATTCCTCTTGAATATACATGCTCAAATGAATATTGAAAATGACAATATGGTATTTATCGGCTGGTGTTATAAGTAAATAATAGAGTGATTTAACTAAAGATGTTTACATCATTTATCATTTTTCAGAACTTCCTAATGATGTATCTGATCGCGATATTTAAGTAGAAATAAGAGCGAAATTTATGTGAAGTCTGAACAATTTTCTTCAGCATTTCGTGAGACATATGTGTTTTACTCAGAAATGCGTGCTCGGTCGTCATTATCGTTTAATTTGGCTTCCAGTCGAATACATTCTTGGTTTAATATCCGTGAAATCGCGAAGAGGAAATGATGCTCGATGATCATTAGTGGAATGTGTATGAAAGACGAATATTGATATTGTTGTTCATTAGTGAAATAAATATAGTATTTCCTTGATTAGTTTGACAAGCACCTGTGCCAGGTGATTAAACCTCTCGTTTCTGTGATCGCTATTGGTAATAACAGGGGAAGAATTTTTGCGTGGAAAAATACGACACCTACAAGAATATTTTCTGAAAAAAATGTTAAATACACAGGTTAGAATGGTGAAGACGAAATTTCGAAAATTTTAGATCCTTATTTCTACTTTAAATGGTGATTCGACCTGTCATTTTAGTGTCAAATTTACTTGGCATATACCGGCGTAAAATATGTTGTCAAGTCTCGACATCAACAAAGCCATTTGACCCGATGAAATAACCAACATGAGGCTAAACTGTACAGCCCTCGTATCGTCTGCTATCTTATCTCGACTACTTAATAAATGCGTTGTCGATGAATAGATGCCCATTCTGAAAGCAAGGGTACATCACGAAAACCTTTGGTTTGGCACAAAGGACTGACCAGAAGGTTAGAAACTATTGAGATTCGAGGTACCCTATTATGTTGGTTGCATGATTATCTGTTGTCGATTTTTGACTGTTGTCTTCCTTTGTGTACATAACCAATTCGAAGAGCCACTTACATTTCGGTAGACTTACAGCCTATTCGCCGAGAAGGAAGGTTGGGGCATTGTCAATGGATCAGATATACCTCATTCGGTTATGTTATACCAACAGTTTAAGAAGTTAAAACTCTGACAATCGGTGAATGATTCATAGCAGCAACACATATCACGAATCGTTAGATTCTTGGTATGTGCTTTAGAATAGGTTTACCAGAGGACTATTCTGTGAAGTCATATGACGCAGTCAGTATGTCGGCACCTCTTCCCACTTCCCTTATATGTGTTGTAATTCAATGGACGTCTCACCAGAATAGGCCCATGTTACTCTTCTGTGCAAGATCTTTAATAAGAAATGCTACTGATGTCTCTGCGTCAGGAGATTCTCGAGATATAAAAACACGGACGAACTTCGCAGTTTCAATGCTTTAATATGGTTAAGACCGGGGTTATCTAAAAGCCACCGACTATGCGGGTGCGCAGTTTCTCTGAAATTATCACTGCAAGCTATATTCTGGTGACTGTTTGATCATTTCAAACACTTTTGTTTCAGGCTCTTGAATTGCTTTGGGGAGATAGATAATGGAATGAGTTCAATGAATTGTGTGTCTTCTTACAGTAGCCTGGGGGAAAACATTTCGTTTTGAAACCGCTGATGAAAGTAATAGTTGAAATAAAATATTACTGGAAATAGCTCTTCTTTAAATTGTAGCCTGACGCTAATATCCCGTTAGGTGTCTTTCGCGTTTCCCAGATGGAATATTATTCAATATAAAAGCATGATGAAGCCAAAGCTAATGTTTCTATAATCCACATCAGGATATAAAAAAAACTAAAGGAAATATTTATTTCAGCGTTCTTACACGAGTACATTCCATGAGACTGACTGAACTGACGCCACTGTAATCTAAAAACATGCCATGCTATTTGATTACAACCAAGGGGAATCTCCTTTAATAGAGCATGTGGATATTCTGGTTATAGAAATAGTGGAAGAAAACAAAGAGTCACAGAGTGATGTATCATTATCTGTCCAGTTTGTTTATACGTTTTGCTTGTCCTGGCTGTAAATACACCTACATTGGTGAACCTGAGAGGTGTATATTCATTCGTCTTATATACACAAGTCAATAGGCCATTTTAACTCACATACATAAATATGAGCTGTTTGATCTAGAATAAAGCTGAGCCACTGTGCCTGTCCATTTATTTGGTTAATTCATATGCACACCTTTCTGGTTAATTTCATTTTTGGTTGATTTATTTGGTTAAACCATTAATCACTCTACAGTAGGTTTAACTGGCTGATTATTTTCGAATGTTCTGTAAAACTTATATGCAAATGGATCCTGTTGGAAACCGCCAATCCTGACGATGACATAAATAAATATTTGTCGAAATAAATATATGTCGATATTTACCAAATGATTCTCGCTAATGTCTTCGAATTCACCCTCCTGCTGTATTCTATCACGTTCGGTCGTATATGTTTCGAGCTTCTGGTACGTTAAGAGAGGTGTATTAATTGCTACCCTGGTATGCTTTCGGATACTTAGGTTTCAGAGATCATATACATACCATAGGTTTTCTCTGGTGAGAATATCATGGACACGCTTGAGTGGCTCCATAGCGAAGAATTATCTATTCCATAGCTGTACTATTACGGTACCAGAGTAGCCACTGGTGGACCGTTCCGGTTCCGCTAATATAGCAATGATATTAAATGAATATTCTATCAAGAGTTCTCATTGCAGTTGTCACTACAGGGAAACCTGTGAATAAAGACACCTGGGTAAACCACCAACCTTTAAATATCGACATTAACAATGCCCACAATACTTAAATTTAAATACTTTGAACCTTGATAAACCAAGACCGACGCTAATCTGATCCCAAGCACGGTCACTGTATATATGTAGTCGAAAACGTATTGACCCCGGCTGCAGTTCACCTCCAGTGACCCAATATCATTAATATGTCCTAAATGAAGCTTTAAGATACATGGTCAATATGTATTTGCGCTAGGACTGATCAACTTGTTATCGGAGTTTACCAATTTCTCCGTTGCCCCAAACGTTTTAGCTTAAGTAGCTCTCCCGTCTAATGGAACAAATGGTACCTCGGTAGCATCAACGGTCGAGACAATCATAGTGATCTGTAATAGGTTATTAATTGTTATGATTGGCTTCTGTTGTAACATTTATAATACAGGATAAACGTGCGGGTCGTTTTTATATGATGCCACTCTGCTGTGTACGGGATGTTATCAACAGCGGAGAACTTTGATATACAATGTGGGGGCTAGGGTTAAGTTTCGAACTTTGAATGAAATTGTAGTGTTCGGCAGCTTCCCATGCGGATATCGCAGCCCATCGACACAATGATTGATTTATATTCCATTATACATTTTTTTGTTCAATTACCAGATTACAAGCACTATAATTCAAAACCATTAAAAAAAGCTAAAAAATAAAAATGTCTACATACAAGTTCGTCTGTCTATATCTGTTATGCGTTTTATAGAATGCATCTAAAGTGTAAAAGTAGTAGTAGCTCGTACAGAATATATCGAGCGGTTGTTTCCATTGTCTTTGTTCCCTTCTCCTACACACAGAACCATCCAGAAAAAAACTATTCGAGCTGCGAGTGTTATGAAGACATCTGTGTCTGTAACATGGTCGCTAAAATGTACATCTGGAAACAGGATGGCTGACTTCATCCTATTGTACGTAACGGTCAAAGGCTTCTGCTCTAGATTTGGTAGTGGACTCATCATATGATCGTCATGTCAGGGGCGGCCTGTTTTGTGGTTTGTGTAGGTCTCGGTTTGTGCCTCTTTCCGTTATTCGGTTCTGTGGCACAGGTTTCAGCAAGTAGTTAGTCGAGGCTTGGCTGTAGAAAAACAACCAGAAGGAGGTTCCTTTATAGGATGAATAAGTCATTCCGGCAAATGATATAGACTCAAATAAGATGATTTTTGATAAGTGTGTATTCATGTGTTCCAGCATTTGCTTGTGCAGGTCAAAATGGGATGTTTTACACACAGTGCAGGGAGTAGAAATAGATAAGACAACCATAAAGAATGAATTGGATGTACGTTAATCGATAAATGATAGATAATAATATAGTGTCCTCATCTGATGCTGTTACCCTGAAAATGTAGGGGCCCTCGGTGGCCGAGTGGTCTAAGGCACTTCGCTGGTGACCGCTAGCCTCACACCGCTGAACCGGCACGGATTCGAGCCCAGTTGGTCCATGTGTGAAAGTTTGTCAGTTATTTGCCGAAGGGCGGTGGTTCTCTCCGGATACTCCGGCTTCCTCCACCAACCAAACTGACTGTCACCATATGAGTGAAACAAACTTGAGTGTGACATTAAGCCAAAATTCCCTCCCCTCCCTCCCTGAAAATGTAAGTCTAGCCACTGAAGCAAAATCCAAAATGGCCACATTAGTGATTGGCAACTTCGAAATTCTAATTGGCTAATGCTAAGGCTAATTTAACCTGGTTACCTACGATGGAGACAAAAGGCCCACAAATTTACACAATCCTGTTGTAAAGCGCCTGACTTAACTGATCTCCACTTTGAATACCTTTGTACGTAAATATAGAAAAGTATGAACGTTAGTTATCTAATTATTAAGGGAGTTGAATGAAAAAAAGTTAAATGAAGAAGTTGAAAAAACACAGAACCACTTGGAACACCGTTGTGAAAGAAAATAATGTTACAGGAAATAATATCTCTTTCCATATGTTTCTCTTTAGAAAAATATGTCTTAGCCGATTTGCATACCAGAAGAAAATGGCTTTGCTGGGTTAAAAGATAGGGAGCCAGGCATTCTTTCCTACCAGATATTCTTTCTCTTTAAATCGGCAATGATCACATCAATTACGTTATATATTTACATGGATAGCAATATACATATACGTTATTTATATAGACTAATCAACATGTTTATTAACACTGGAGGATTATACAAAGTAAAATGGAAAGTATGTCGCTTTGGTTGAAGTGTCGTTGTGCAATTGTGAGCTCCCTGTACATGCAGAACTGCACTGACAACTGCATGCCATCATCTGTCAGTCTAAAGACCAGCAAGGTTGAATTCAATTCAATTCAGGAAATTGATCGTATGCACAGTGTGCACCCGAACTTTAGGAACTCAGTTGTAATTAATATAGTAAGTTACATGTGTGGACACAAATGGTTCGTGCAGGAGCTTTAGGGTAAATCATATGATATGGAATGCAATTATTTGAAAATTGAAGGAAATGTTGTCCTTCATTTAAGATGACACGAAATTAAAAAAAACAGGGGTCCAGTACACAGTTATTTCATATTATACTTCTGAAATAAAATATGGTTCATGCAAAAGCTTTAGGGCAAATCATATGATGTGGAATAGAATGATTTCATAGCAAAATTGAAGGCCCATTTTAACTGGAACGGACAAGAAGAAGAGAAACTTCTTCAGGCAGATGTTGCTGAAATGCAGTAGCTGCCGGCGTCTTGACCCAGTGGCGCCACCTTCAGGCAGATGTTGCTGAAATGCAATACCGACTGGAGTCTTGTCGCAAGGAATGCGTATGCCGAATTTCGGAAGAATCCAACGAAGCGTTAGCAAGTTATCGCTTGCGGAAAATTCGAACAGACATGCACGGACGTACACGGACATTCACGGACATCCAAGGACACAAAGAAGCAAAAACCATTTTAAATTCCCCGGTCACGTTGCGGCGGGGGACAAAAAGGAGTAAAAAGATGTACTATAGAAATCCAAACCAATGCAACGTAATATATAGGGTTCAGTTTCATAACGTAGAGCGTATCTAAGGCTTTCGTCATTCGAATATCAAGGAATTATACAACATGGCACTGATAATAGTTATGATGTATAACGATTCCACAGAACCATTGTCTTGCCGTCATCATTGGCTATCATTAATTGTGTATTACCAAATGTCAGATACCCACTTTCACCTGAGTAGCCAAAAACGTTTCGATCAAGCCATGATCAGGCGATGCAGAATCGGCCATACCCGATTAACCCACGAACATTTACTAACAAAGGAAGCAGCCCCAAGGTGTATTCCATGCCACGAAGATCTCACAGTGAAACACATTCTAATCGACTGTATAGACTTTAAGATTTTAAGAGATTCTTTTTATAAAGCAGCTATTTTAGAAGATCTTTTTAGTCGGGTAAAAGAAGACTGAATTTTAGGTTATTTGAAAGAAATCGGTTTGTTGCATAAGTTTTAATGTATGTGCATGTCTTTTGGTGTGTTGTGTTGATTACTTCTGGATTGCTGGGTTGTTAACTTGTTTCTGTTAGAATACTTAGAATTTTGTTTGATCGTCGCTATATAGCTGAAATATTGGTGAACGCGACATTAAACCTTAATTCTCTCTCTCCCACTCTCGCTACATTCAGGTAAAAAACGCAGAATGCAGTTTTGTAAACCTGCCTTTCAGTCAGTCAGTATCGTCAGTTACCATCTGTATCGGGACCTGGAATGTTACAGCTAAACAAGAAGTTGTAACTTGTGCCCTTTTCAAATAGTTGAACATTAAATTAACGTGTTCCTTCCACTGTATGGTATAATGTATGAATTGTCCATCTTTATCCTATGCCGATAAACGCCTTCGATGCAGATCAAAATTGACGAATTAAACGCAACATTGAAAGGGTGGTGAAAACTATGGCGGCATTCTGACAAGAAGTCATATGACCCCACAGACAAATATACTGACTGCATAATTCCAAGAACATAGCAAGAAACAAAAGTGACCCCTGTGATGATTTTATCCCAGCCACGCTTTTATTGATGTTCATGTGAAGATCTTGAATGACATGGCAACACTGCCCCAAGCACGGGCTTGAGCTGTATCAGATACAAATATTTCAGAGCGATGATGTAATAGCCCTATCAAGTCATCTTTTGAAAAATGCCGAATACGCAGGCGCGCCGCCTGTTGCGGCCCAAATCACTTACAAGAAGGCACACCCAAGTAGTATATGTGATATGTGAATCCCAATGTGAGAGTAGGACAAATGAAGCTTTATCTGTTGGAATATAGTAACGAATCAGCGGAAGGTAAATCAACTCCATTGTGGGATGAAAGTTTCGAACTTTACATATACCAGATAACATCACTCTAAATAGTCGGTGAGCCGTTCAAGAATAAGCTGACTGTTAGCGGTCAACTGTAGAGAATACCGTGTGTGGAAATGAATCAGAAATGGTTATTGGACTTTCACATTCCCTCGACACTTGATAGACCAGGAGCACTTGAGTACTCTCATCTGGTATGTTGGACTACTGATTGTATTTTTTATAGACGTTCATTGGATGAACTCACGAGGATCGCGTCGTCTGTTCCATTAATCTAATTTTGCTGTTCCCTACAGTATTGAATTGATTCTATTTACATACTGAAGAGCTTATTGCCCCGCGGTGCTGATGGATTTACCTAATCTTGCACAAGGAAACTCCACACATGAGGACAATACGATAATTAATCTTATGTTGCGTGCCGCATAAACACTTACTCATGTACACTCGCGCGCATATAATGTTGTGTACATGTATGTGTGAATCAAGTGACAACACCCCAGAAACCACCCTGACCTAGCCATTTCAGTGGAATCCCAAAACCCACACCTTGACCACCGACAATCAACGGAAACAAGAACAGCTTTTACATTCAAACCAAATCAAACAATGCCTACCACAACCACGGACAATTGAAACCATACTCACTGAAGACAACACAGATCAGATGTGCCACACCTGAGATGCCACCGATGTAACGATTGTCCAATGCAAATATGATCCTTTGACTTTCACCAATATAGGATGTAGACCTGCCATCCTGTACCCCAATACACCCTCCAAGCAATTGTTACAGGCACAGATTTCTGGAAGAACCCGCCTATGGTTCTCTCAGTTTTTTTCTGGGCGGCTGTGTGTGTACAGAGGGGTACAAAGACAAAGGAATCACCCACGCGACTACAACGTACAATGAACACATACTTACCAATATAACCTAATCAAAAACCAAGCGATGAACCTGTACATAGACAACTCTTCTATTCTATTTATATATCTCCATCCGCTCATTTATTATTATTTACTTATTTATTTATTTATTTATTTACTTATTTATTTGTTTATTTGATAATACAGCGCTTGTAAACATCTTTAACAAACTAAGAAATGTAACGTGTAATTAAAATAAAACATTGAGTTGATGGGCTGCGAAATCCGTACGGGAAGCGTGTGAATCATCTAATACTACAAGTCGTCCATGTTGTTAGTCGACGCTGTTTTGTCTCGATAAATAATTTTCATGGAAATTTCTGCGTCCAAACAGTGAAAACGTCGAGGATTGGCTGGATATTTTTTACAATTTTCCCGTGAAAAAACGAAAATATCGCTTCTTTTTTAATTTGAATTGACGAGTCATGTGTTTCCAAACTAGGAGACATTTCCTGATGCCTCGCACGTTCTATACAAAATAAACTCGTACACACATCCAAGTAAAACTTCTATTGCAATACAGCGATTCTATGTTTAATATATTATCCTGCTGATAAGGCGTTCACATGAATCGTTTGTACTTCCGGAACATGTTCACTCATTTTCTCGTCAATATTATTTTTTTTCTCCCCGAGTGAAAAAAAGCACTATCTAGAGATTTGATTCAAGACACACGATCAATCCGTGGCTGTGTCAAGCTGGGAAATATATATCTAAGGCGCAAGAGATTCGCGAGGAAGACTGATACATTGACCAACGAAAACATTTGACAGCGATGGAGGAATGGAGGGGGTGGGGATGGAACTGCCGGTTTGTCCTGCTTTACTCTCTGGAGTGGAGGGACACGGTTTTCGAGAGGGATATGGAAATTCTCTGTTAATTTCTGGAAGGATCGTGACAATATCTGACGAGCCTGTATCTCGAGATAAAACCGGGTCGAAAGACCGATTTAGATTGACCGCGTCTAAACATGTCTGGCGGCTGGAGTCCTGTTCATGTTTTCTGTCCCAGCTGGAACTATATAATCCACATCAGGTAAATTCGGCAGTCCTTAGTTTGCGGGGCCACCTGAGACTAGCTATTTATCGTTATTACACGATTGATTGAACGTGATTTTTTTCTTCACATTTTTGCACTATCTTCTCTTATTTCTATTATTATACCAAACCGAGCAACCGTTCGATCAGGACTTACCAATTGGAACCTGTTGTTAGGAGGATTGTACATGTAGATTTAAGTTTTAAGACAAGCAAATCGTAACTTTGTACACTAACATGTGATAGGAAGTTATCAGATTAAGTAACAGTGATTCTCTAAAATGTGGTCGTAAACATTTTCTGAATTCCAAACGATTACCACCTCCACATTCTCCGCATAAACACTCGCTTTTCATTCATATCGATTTTGATTTGATTGAAATTGCAGTTTACGGGCCGCTTCCCGTACGGATTTCGCAGCCCATCAACTCAATGTTTTATTTTAATTACACGTTACATTTCTTAGTTCGTTAAAGATGTTTACAAGCACTGTATTATCAAATACAAAATAAATAAATAAATAAATAAAAAAAACAAGGAATGGGCGGATGGAGATATAAATAGAATAGAAGATTTGTCTATGTACAGGTTCATCGATTGGTTTTTGATTAGGTTATATTGGTAAGTATGTGTTCATTGTACACTGCAGTCGCGTGGGTGATTCCTTTGTCTTTGTACCCCTCTGTACACACACAGCCGTCCAGAAAAAAAATGGGAGAACCATAGGTGGGTTCTTCCAGAAATCTGTGCCTGTAACAATTGCTTGGAGTGTGTATTGGGGTACAGGATGGCAGGTCTACATCCTATATTGGTGAAAGTCAAAGGATCATATTTGCATTGGACAATCGTTACATCGATGGCATCTCAGGTGTGGCGCGTCTGATCTGTGTTGTGTTCAGTGAGTATGGTTTCAATTGTCCTGTATTACAAGGATAGAAGAGTTTGTAGTTTCTTGTTTTCTGTTTTTTGGTGTTATTCTTTGCCACCGACAGGCACTATCGTGATCTAAGTCACACATGGTCAAGAGCAATAATTAATTAGGTACATAAATAAATCTGTTAATAAGTAACTAAATATTATAAATAAAAATATTATTATAATTAAAGCCGATTGTTAATGTTTGATATAACCTCCAGTCTTCTGCCCCTGCTAGAAAACCGGACGGTTAACATTCGTTAAAGAGGGTTGGAAATAAGGGAACACAATTTGATCGGTGCTCATTATCAGGAGCTTTTAATTTGATCAGTGAATTGTCTATGTTATCGCTATGGCTTTTTGATTGGTTAGTGTCCAAATTTGATCAGTCATTACTGATCACTGACCCTTATTTCCGCCCCTGTAAAATAGTTTTGACTCTAAGCGTGTTACATTTATTTAAATTTGGTCTTTGGTTTCTTGGTGTAATCATATAATATTAAATGGTAGAGTAATAGTCAGTCGATTTGGTGTAATCTAGTAAGGTGGAGTATACCTTGTTTTTTAGAGGAGGTTTAGGATTTAATATGGAAGCCAACGACAGAGGGACATTTAAATTTTTGAGCTCGTTTTCCAGTATGCGGCGATAGGGGTCATGTTTGGGCATTTGAGTAGAAAATGTGCTATCGTTTCTTCTTCGTTGTTGCATGAGGTGCATAGTGGTGATGTGTTTTTTATTAGCATAGGGAGGTGTGATTTTAGTCCTGTTTTGCCTAGTCTAATTCTTGTGATGATGCGGTCGTCACGTTTACTGTCTAGCTGGAATCCACAACTCCGTCTTTTCCCCTTATCTAGAATACTATGTAGCCATCTACCTCGGTTTTCTTCGTTCCATTCCTTTTCCCATTTACTATCCATTCTGGTTTCAATGATAGAATTCAGTTCTTGGTTCCTAGTCCTATATGCACGTCAGGTGCAGTTTTGGTGAGGCTGTCTTTGGCAGTCCTATCGGCAGCTTTATTTCCCCTAACGTCCACCTGGGCGGGAATCCAAGCTAAAATGGCGTCAATGTCATTGTCTCGTATTTGTGTACATAAAATTTCTATTTCGTGTATGAGGTCAGGTCTACTGTCGGATTTGGAGTTCTCTATAGATATCAGTCCGCTTAAGGAATCGCTAAGAATAACGGTGGAAACCGGTCGGTTCTGAAGAACCCATTCGAGGGCCTTGATTATGGCGACTAATTCAGTGATGTATACAGACATATTGTCTGGTAGCTTGACACCTTCGTGAATGCCGAGTTCTGGTATAACGAATGCAGAACCTGTATTGTGACTTGTGTTTTTGGAGCCGTCTGTATATATTTTCAGGCGATTTTTCCAATGTGTGTCAATATATTCGAGGGCAGTGACCCTTATATGCTCTGGGTTGTGCTGTTTGGTGATGTAGCTATGTATATTCGTGTCCACGTGAGGTGTGATTAGTTGCCATGGTGGTCTATTGACCTTGTCAGTGTCAGAGATACAAGAGATATGAATTATGTCGTGTTCTTGGAATAATCGTTCTATCGTGTAACCGACTGGTGCGGAGTCTTTTTCCCATTTTGTTTTTAGGTATTCGTATTCGGTTTTTGGGCCAAAATTTTTGTGGCATGGGTGGTTATCGCCCTTGGCTATTGTTTTCCCTGCATATTTCATTGACAGCTCTTCTCGTCTTAAATGTAAGGGTTTTTCATTAGTTTCTATATGTAGACTACATAAAGGAGTTTCTTTGAACGCCCCGGTGGCTGTTTTTAAGGCCGAATATTGAATGTTGTCTATTCTTTTTAACTGGGTCTTCCATGCTGATTGATAGGCGATTGAACCATAGTCTATTTTGGATCTGATGAGTGTTTGATATAATTTGATTAAGCTATGTTTATTGGCCTCCCAGTTGGTACTCGATACGCATTGGTCGATGTGGTCTTTCCAAGTGAGTTTTCGGTCGAAGATCATACCTAGGTATTTGACACTATTCTTAAACTCGATTTTCTGGCCTCCTAGTGATAGCGTGATGTCTGTTTTGTTTATTTGAGAATAGTACACCGGTAGTTTTGACAGCTGAACATTTGAATCCCCATTTATCGGCCCAGTCGCTATCTGTATTTAGTACCTTTTGCATTATACTTGTTAATTTATTTATCGAGCCAGCAGATTTCCACATGGGAGCATCGTCAGCAAAACGTGATTGTTCAATTTCAGGATGTTTTGTGTCAATTTCGTTGGCCAGGCCTTTAATCAGGATGTTAAAAAGGGTGGGGCTTATGACGCTGCCCTGTGGTGTGCCGTTATCTAGCTGGTGGTCCATGGATATGGTGTTACCAATACGAACTTTGAAGTTTCGGTCATGAAGACTTTTTTTTATCCAGTGTTGTATCCTGGCCTTAAGTCCTAGGTTGTTTAATTGGGTGATAATTCCGTCCTGCCATACAAGGTCAAATGCCTTTTCTAGGTGATATAACCAAGAAAATGCCTAATGTATATTGGTGTTTGGCGTTACCCCTTTTGATTGAGTGTTGGAGTCTGGCTATGTGGTCTAAAGTGCTTCTTTTTTTCGAAAACCGCTTTGTGTTTTGTTTAACAGGTTATTACTTTCCAGGTGATATTCGAGTCTATTTTTTACCATGGTTTCCATAATTTTGCATAAATTTGACGTGAGTGAGATCGGCCTATATGACTTACTGTCTGATGGGTCTTTATCAGGTTTTGGTATTGGGATAACAATAGATGATTTCCATTTGTTCGGGAGTTGTTTGGTCTTCCAGCTCGCATTAATTAGTTTCAGAATTAGTTCCTGAGTGTTGTTTGGTAGGTGCTTTAGGATTGTATACCCTAGCTTGTCTTCGCCGGGTGAACTTTCTTTTTTAGAGTGTAAAGCTTTTCTGTATTCATTGATATTAAAGTCTCCGTTAAGGTAGTTTTCTAAATAGTCATTTGGGTCATTTTCCAGGATCGTTTCTTGTTTGATTTTTCTGAATTCTGGTTTCAGATTGCTATCGCTACTGTTTGATGAGAATGATTCAGCAAGATATTCTGCCTTTTCAAGATTAGTTCTCTTTGTTTTGTTTAGTACAGGTATTGTGTTAGTTGCTTTCCCTTGAATGCTTTTTATTTTATTCCATACTTTCTTTGAGTTAGTTTTCGTATCTATAGTGTTGCAAAAATCTTCCCAGCATCTTGATTTGGCTTCTTTGACGCTTTTGTCGGCTATTCTTTTCAGTTCCTTATATCTTTCATGATCACTCTGGAGCCGATTTTTTTTTAATTTTCTGATTGCTTTTTTCTTTGCCGCGATGTTCTTTCCACACCCATGGTCCCACCAAGGCACTGGATTTTTGTTGAGCCGCTTATTCGTAAATAGAATATGTCTTTGTGCTATGTTTAGAAGTTTGCTGGTTATATTTTCACTGAAAGTCTCTATATCATTACTAAGTATATCGTATTAAACGTTGGCAATCGTTTTGGAAGCTTTCCCAGTCTGCCTTGGAGTATTGAAAGTGTGGGAGAGGGTCTGTCTTTTCAAAATCTGGTTTCATGCTAAATTTAGTTAGGATAGGAAAGTGGTCGCTGTCTAGTGTATCTGGTAAAACTGCCCATTCTGATTTAACTGCTAGTTCTGGAGAGACTATTGTTAGATAAATTGCAGTGAGTTTACCGGTTCGCATATCTATTCTCGTCCCTTCTCCTGAGTTCAGGAATACGAGGTTATTATCATCTAACCATTTTTCTACTGATTTACCCCTATCATCTGACGTGGTGCAGGTTTCGTCCCAGATTGGATTATGGCTATTATAATCTCCGCAGATTATAATTGGCGAGTCATATTTTGGGGTGATTTTGTTAAGTTCTTTTTGTGATATTGTTTTTAGAGTGCCAGGGGTGTACAAATTCACAATATTTATAGGTTTATTATTTTGGAACACCCGTATAACTTGCCATTCGAGGTCTTCACTTTCTGGGCACTTGTCTAATTCTAGCTGTATGAGTTCTTCCTTAACTAGTGTGAGGTTGCCTCGCGGCATATCGATGTATTATCAGCAGTTTTTTTATAGAATGATCAAGCTACAATAGATCCAGACCGGGTGATTAGATGCATTGTCGAGATCGTGTTCTACCAGCAAACAGGGGGCATTTTACAAACCACATTAACTTCACTGGGTGTACATTGAACCACAAGGCGGAAGAGGTTCAGGAAAAAGGACAGTTTGGCCGACACGTCGTTTTCTGTGGTCTAGTGTGATGTATATATAATTTAACAAATCCGTTGACCACAAACAGTGAAATATTCGCGTTAGTGTTGAGGCATGACCCACGTGAAAGACTAACAGATTCATTTCTGACCGACATAGCCCATATTGCCAGTAAGACTCTAGTCTCAACTGAAGGGACAAATACTTTATCTACGGCCTCCGCGGCAAATTCGACTATGTTATTATATATAATCACCGCTACTGCCTGGCTTCGTACACGTGAAATGTTCGATAATTTATCCCTGTGTTCAACACTCCCAATTGCGAACACTAAATAATTATGGAATTCTACCCATCAATGATTGGAAATAGTCATGAAACGCCTTTGGTGTGGCGAGCCTATGGTTCTTGGTAACAATCATCAGAGACTAAATTATAATCAACATGTTCATCTCAGTTTTGTCAGTTGATAAATATAAAATAAACTTCAGTCTGCCGTGATAACCCCCAATAGATCGTACTTAAATCACCAAACAATAAATACACTGTCCGGGAATGGCACGCAAAATCAATGTCAGGATGCGGATGCCCGACGTCGTACGGTTTAAATTTCCCACAAAAACAATAATCTACATATATATGTCAAATGACATGTACAGAGGGCGGGCCTCGGGGACTAAGGCACCGTTTCCAATTATCGTTCGCGAATGAATCGTTTATTTCATCAAATTTTCTCGAAGTCGCGATTTTCCAAGGCGCGAGGGAATGGTTTTTTTTCTTCAAAATAAACGATTCATTCGCGATCGCTGTTCGAATGGGTTTTTTTCTGTTGGCAATCGTTTTTCAATCGAGAAAATTCTCGCGAATAAAAAGCGATATCGCGATTCAATCGCTTTTTAATCGAGAAAATATAAACGATTGAAAAAAAAAACGATTGAGGATTATAGCCGAAAGTAGTACGCCATTGGTTCAGCCTGACTGACCCGCATACACGTTCGAGTTTCTAACACTTCAGTCAGACTATATAAAGTTCGATCATTTTTTCTTCTTCCTTTTCCATTCTTTGCCTAGTGTAAAACTATAGCGTGTTTCTGTACAGTTGGCGGTTATATAGATACGATGGGGATATTGAAAGAAATTGAAAAAAATATCTATATATATACATAGGAATAATGGTTATGCATATAATTATAACTTCATATTTACATATATTTTGTACGGGACACAGACCCGGATATGGTCAGATTGGGTCATTTGCACTTGCAATTTCGTCTATTATTTTGGGTATTTCTGTGTTTTAAAGCTGGTATTATTCCAGACTTCTTGTGTAGTATTTTTCGTGAACGTTTTAGGCATCTGTGCGGGCTGAATTTTTGAGTTGATTCGTCAGATTTTCGCTGTACGCGTGGTTTTTTGTCCTACGATCACCATTTTCCTTGTGTAGATAGATGACGCTGTATTGAATATAACATTGTCATACGGGGTTTTGAGTCTTCGAAAGCACTTAATTATTAATATATAGCGCGGGCTATTTGTAAAAATTTTCACAACTGGTTAATCCAGTAAGAGATGAAATTATATACTATTCAGTTGGTTTTTGGCTTGAGCTTCCCTTTGGAATCATTCATAGTTCATTTATCAAAATATAAAATTAAAATAAAAAGTATTGTACATATGCGAATCCAACCGTTATATGCGATTCAATCACCATTGTGATATGTATTTGATATAAATATGAAATCACTGCCGCGAATATTCTTATAATCAATAACATTAACTTGATGGTGATTTTTTTTAACTTATTCACATCTCAATAGTTTAAAAACTGTACCAAAACATGAATGGATACCCTTTCCTAATGTATGTTTTACTATAACAAAATATACATATTTAATTACACTATTTTTCACCTTAATTAACCTAGAAATTCTCGGCTGGAGGGCTAAGCTGTTCTGGGTTATCGCCATGCGCCCATTCACACCTCTATGAAGCCTGTGCCGTAATCATTCTGATAATGCAATCAACGACGAACTCAAATCCACTTATGACCTGTACCCGGTATTTACAAAACAAGATATTGTGACTATCATCCTGTATTGTTTATACCTGGGACGAGTATAGATATTTAATATTCGTCCCAGTTTATACCAAGTTGCATGAATATATGAGGAAATTATCGAAAGTATGAAGGGAATGACTGAACATTAATACATTGTCGACTCACACGATTATTGAATAAACATGTAATTTTGTCATTTACGCTTCGCCAGAGTAAATCTAAGCGCGAACGTCACAGGAAGCATGGTACAGGTATATGTATAGATATTTCCAGCATACGCCCTACTTCGGCTTGTAGGAGACTATAGATCGTGAATCATATATATTATTCGGTTATCTTGCGCATTTATGCAGTATAGTATAGTAATATAGGTTTTTCCATCGACAAATCCGCAATCAACATTACATGTAGTTCCCAGTTCGCGGATAGAGCGGCGTACGACGGCAACACGGCCTATGTGTCAAATATCACTCCGCCTCACGATTCTCTCGCGCCTTGAAAAAACCCGATTCTCTCGCGATTGAAGATTCGCGATCAAGAACGGATCGCGCATGGGTAAACGATTCAAAAACGATATCGCGAGAGAATGGTTTTTTCCAGAAAAGGTTCAATCGTTTTTTCTCATTTTTTTTCTCGATATCCTCGCGACTGATTCGCGACTGATCGTTTTTCAATCGAGAAAATTGAAGAAAAATCGCGACTGAAGAAAAAACGATTAATGGAACGATCCCTAACAGTCCACCAGCAGAATCCTATATATTTGTCAAATGAAATGTACATGACATGTACCGTAACAAAAATAGAGAAAAGAAGTACTCTCAATGGCATAGCTGTCAAGCAGTTTATAGAAAGGGAATCAATCTGATGTGTCGAATGTCAACCTGGTGTATCTGTCAAGGGATTACAGAAACGGGAGCCATCCAATATGTCGAATGTCGAAGCACAAAACTATAAAAGTAAAACTGGTGTATCTGTCAAGCAGCGACAGAAAGGGTGGTCAAATCTGTAGAGAGGCTACAAAAAGGGAGCAAGCCAATAATGTGTAGAATGTCGAAGCACAAAAAAAAGTAAAACTTGTGTATCTGTTTATGGTTGGCAGAAAGGTAGGCAATCCAATATGTCAAACCACGAAGCCCAAATAGACAATTCAGTGTCGTATCTGTCAAATTCAAAGCCAAAAGAAAAAAGAGAAACGTCAAACTGGTGTATCTGCCGAGCGGAGGCAGAAAGGGGAGCAGTCGGATGTGTCAAGCCTCGAAGGCGAAATAGAAAACTCTTATGCCATACCTGTTGAATGTCGAAGCAAGAAAATAAGACAAAGGTCAAACTGGCACATCTATCGAGGAGTTTAGGAAAAGGAAAACAATCCAATGTGTCAAATATCGTAGCTAGCAAAATCGAAAAGTCAAAACTGGTGTATCTGTCGTGCGGTTTCACAAAGGGAGGCAATCCGATGTGTCAAATATCCGATGTGGCAGATATAAAAAATCCAAATGGTCGTATCTCTCGAACGTTGAAGCAAAACAGAAAGAGGAAAGTGAAAATGTCATACCTGTCGAGAATTGTAGAGAAAGGGAAATAATACAATGTGTCGAATGTCGAAGCTAGCAAAACAGGCAAGATTCAAACTAGTTTATCTGTCGGGCAGCGGGAAAAAGGGGGGCAATCCAATGTATCAAACACCAAAGCAGAAAACGAACAGAATCTGTCGAATTTGCCGAATGTCAAAGCAAAAGAAGAGTATCCCTGTCATATGGTATACACATTTCCGTAGTAAATAGTTACTGCGACAGCACTGGCCAAATTTATCCGTCTCTTTCTTCACATTGCCACTTGGACAAGCCAAATTCTGCCGAGACCACTTGCCTGAAAGAATGACGGAAAATAGTGAAAATATAGTTAGAAGATATGCTTTGATTCCCAGCACTTTCTATAAAATTTATATTTACCAGTTCGAAAAATCACCACTACCCAAGTATCTAATGCTTAAAAGAAGGTATTTAAAGTTGTCAACCTTTTGAAATGTTAAAAAGGTAATGTAATCGCAAACATCGACTTGTACACTAGCAGACAGGCACCTGCATACAGAGACATTTCATGCTTTAGGTATCTATGTATGACACTGCCTTATTTGAATAGACAACTACAAATATACTCGATGCATATATTCATTTAGAAGGCTATGACCAGGAGACGGGATTTCCTACACCGTATAGCGTTCCGTGGTTTTCTTACAATGCACAGGCGCCCAAATGACACACTTTTTTATACAACGTAAAACTACAGGTATTGCAATATAACGATTTCTATATTAATATATTAATCTGCTTTCGCATGGATCGCTTTTCTTCAATCGAAACTTGTTTGCTCAATCGTGAGGTTACTTCTGAAATCGAGGGGCACGCACTGAATGAAGGACTCCAGTTTCCACTTTCGTGAACCTGTTGGAATCTTGAATGTTACAGATTCCCGAGCGGTTTCAATTAGGTGTCCGGAATTGAAAACTTGCCTTTTCACCTAATGACCGATATGGATTTCGTCTGTTAATTTCTCGAAGGATCAAGATGATATTTGACGAGCTAAAACCGGGGCGACATACCGATTTAAGATAAATCGGAACCTTTTGACACGCGATATTTATCAGTATTACTCGATTGATTGGACTTGGCCCTATAAGGTCTAACTTATGTGATAATGATTATATTATCGTTGTCTTGCGTTGCTCTTTTTTTGCTGGACGAAAACGAGCAACGATTCAATCATGACAAAAATAAATAAATAAATGAAACTGGAAACCGCTGTTTGGCGTATTTTATGGGTTACATTTCCTTGGGACAAGCATACCCTAGCTTTGTACTCTAACGGCTGACGTCCGAGACAGCATGTCAAGTAACAATAACGTGGTCATAATGTTTGTTTGAATTGGAAACGATTATCACCGTCAAATTCACCGGGGAGATACCGCTTTTCCTTGGCATTGGTATTTTCCCAGAAATTTTCATAGATCAATCAAACTACAATAGATCCAGACTAGGCTGTAAGAAATACAATACAGGAATACAATATGTAAACCACACTAACTTCACCGGGGTGTACATGGAAGACATGGCAAAATTGGTTTAAGGAAAAGGACAGTTGGGCCGACACTCTGTGGCTTATTATACTAATCTACATGTAAATTAACGTATTAGCTGATCACACACCGTGACCTGGCCGTGCTAGTGAAAGATGATACCCTCTTTGTAAGATTATCGATGTGACTTGTAGATTCATTTCTAAAAGCCGTAGCCTATAGTCCCTGAATAGAAAAAGATTTATCTAACACCCTGCCGAGCTTGTCATGTTGTTACCCTTGAAACATGTGTGAAGTCCAATAATTTATCCCGGTGTTCAACACTTCCAAGTCGAGACAGCCGAACAATCATGATTTTCAACTCCACATAAACTCATCTAATAGCCAGTGTTTGGAAAAGGTCACGAAGCGCCTCTGGTGTGGCTTGCCCATGATTCTTGGTTTCTAACAAGCATCACAGACTAAATTTGAATTGCAATTCTTGCCCCAGTTTAGTCGATTCAAACATATATAATAAACTTCCGTCTGATTAGATGCCCGCAATACACGTTCTTAAACCACCAGCCAAAAAAAGTACTGTAAAAATGGAAATCGGCACATTAAATAAATAGGGACACTACAGCGACTTCACTGAAAATATGCAGATGAAACGACTAGATAGGCTCGATCTGTATTGGCCCTAGGTGATTACCCAAGAGTGGGCTAACGCAATGAAGAGTACAGTAAGCAATTCCCGATATTCAGTCCATTAAGTTGAACCTTCTTGAGACATTTACAATACCAGAAACGTTTGGAAGTTTGCCCGGTGTAAAACGATTCTTTACAGCCCGATGGCCGTCAACTAAATTGCATATATTTAGACATACATCGTTTAACGTTATCCGCCTCTATCTGGGCAGATCATCCACCGAACTCGCAGTATGTAATTATGCGTACATATTGGATCATTCCAGTATATTGACGTCTGAATCGACATACCCGAAGCAGTTTAGTTATTATAAAATATAAAGAATAACAATAAATTAAGTTAATCGTTTCAGCGTCGTTTCTTCCCCTGGACCACATATTCCACCACAAATGACATGCATTATCCAGTTATCCAGTTATCAGGTATAGCAAGATGGATGTGGGATGATAAAATGACAGGATATAGTGGTTTAAAATCCACAAATTCGCGTCTGTATTCATGGTAATTGAAGTAGGTGTACCGCTATTATATTTCGTCTTCTGCTCTCATAAATTTGTGAATAGCTGCACCTATAACTTAGTTTACCTTCAGGGATGCAATTAAACTAACGGATTTTTCGGTTTGACAACACTTTTACGAGTCCTATACGAGTCGTGGAGCCATCTTCGTGGTCTTCGTTAAGTACAAATTGTGTCGCATGGCCGTCACATCACACGTATTAAGTCATTGTCATGATAATTAATAGAGACGCGTCTGGACCGAATTCATATATTTTAGTCATATTATAAAACTCATTCTTACAGTAATTCCTACGAAGTAGGCTACCCTCTGCAAATTGTCCGGTAGTCAGTCAGTCAGTCAGAGAGTCAGTCAGTCAGTGAGCGAGTGGGTCCATCCGAATCCTTTCGCTGGCAAAATAAGGAGAATCGTTAACATTAGAACCTTGATTTTTGGCATGAAGGTGCATTAGCGGACTGTTACCAGCAAGTTCTGAGCTGACCTACTTTTGATGAAAATTTCTGGTGATTTTTGATGAAAATCACTGGTGATTCTGACGTGGGCCGTGCCCATCTTAATATAGGCAGGATTTCAACTGGGGGTCCAAGAGTTCAGTACGCATCGGAGTCCTAATGCCTGCCCTACTTCGTAGGTCCTGTGACGTGAGTCACACTGTTCACTGTTAACATATGCAAATGCATAAATGTCTAAATATATGTCTGTTCAATAAATTACTGCTCACTCAAGACTTCACAATAATCGAGAACATGATTCTCCGTATCATGGTATTTATTCGTATCTGAATGGAAGTAATATCCACCGAGGTTCTTCTTCTGTGGTAATATTTCGACATACCAAATCCATTACGAGATAGAAAATTCCATTCGTCGAAAACTCGAATCAACATTGAGTCTAGATTCTGCATCAAATATTTCGAGTAAGTCAAAAAGTTGTTTTCATCTGCAGGAGTATAATTTTCCTTATAATATGGAATCAAATTAAATCTGTCTGAAAAGGATTTAGATTTGGTTAACATGTTTCGAGTAAGTAAAAAGTTTCAATTCACTGGTGGGTAGAAATTTCGATATAAAAATAAAGTGTGGATGTTTTGGGGGAACAAATCGATATTGTATTTTGGAACCGGAAGATCAGAATATCGAGTCACTTGATAAACTGTTTTGAATTATCTATGAATCCAATGAGTTAAAATGTTTTAACTCATCTAATGAACATCAGATGAGTTATTTATTCGAGCTGGTCTGTCATCGCAGCCCTCAATTCCGCTTAAGCCGTGTGGATACTTCATTGTCTTCACATGAACCACTGTAATAAAAGCGTGGCTGAGATACTAAGGCTATGTCCGAGAATCCACCGTATTCTCGGGTCTGAATGTGAGATGTCGAGAGAAGCTTTCTAGGGTCATATGGTTGCTTATTAGTCGCCAGACGTCGTCTGTTTTTCCACCTCTTGCATATCGCTTCAGTTGACTTACAAATGGTTCTCTTGAAACTCGAGAGAATGTTCTTTCATGAATCTAAAATATCTTATGTGTCTGACCGCATTTCAAGATGAGTTATCTTAGGGGTGTAGTACTCACCGCCGATAAGCAATGAAAACATGATCTTTAATGGGGATTTTGGGATATTCTACAATTTAAAAATCCGATTATACCCCTTTGTGTAGCCGTGTTCCGTGTACATGGGAAACCTTTCAACTTCGAGAAGGCTTTCACATCAATCGGCACAGTCTTATATCATATCGATATACTGACTCGCCTATAGCTGATAGGAATCCATATTGGCAGCCATGTTGAAACAACTTTCAATCGGGTCATGTGACGAACCGATGGCGAATTTCTTTTTTGGATTGAACGCAATAGACGTCATCGTTTTGTGGGCATAGAATCATGGAAGGCGGCTTATGATCAGAAAACACCAAATACACTTTGAAACTAGACAACGTTCTTCACGGGCAGAATCCAGGGTATATTTAATTTATTTTAATCGCTTATTACGAGGTGAAAACAAGAGGACTACATGTATGTGTAGGAGCATACGTCCTTCAATATGTGCTGTGTCACACATTTGGCGGATCTTTACAGCCGAGAGCCTTACCATCTTTCCACCAGTAATGTCGCGAATAGGGTTTGTATCTGACGCTCATAAAATTCATTATTTCGTGCATCCACCTCATGGGCATAATACCTCAACCAACAGTCTGATTTTCGAACAGAATTCCCACCCGGAACTCCGCCGGTAATGGCACCATGAAATATTAAAAGCGGTATTTCCGTCTCGTTTGGTCGATCTTAAGCAATGTTCTAGAGATCTTTTTCCCAGTTGATATGAGTAAGCCAACGAAAGGCAGTTAGCCAATGAGCAAAACAAGACGTTGTTCGGTAGGATTTAAACTGAACATCTAGTGCGCGTGTGTGCTCCGTATATGCCATACACACGTTGCAAAGGCCAACTTTTGTTATTGAAGGCAGAGATAAAATTCGAGTGAACCAGAGAAACGGAGCATGCGCTTTGAGGAGGTTGTTCTCTGTGTAGTAGGTTAGCAGCATGGTATCGCATCCTTTCACTTATTCGATTCATATATTTGATATGAGGATGTGCTGTACGTTTGATACTATTAGATGTCATCAATGAACAGGTATACAATAAAGTGTGGGTGAGTTACAGGATTCCAGGATGTGGCTCGCTACTTTTTTGTATGTCTGCATCACAGAGTCCCGTGTAGCGATTTCAGACCTTGCGTCTGTGGAAAAACTGCATGAGGTTAACAAAACTATAGGTTAAACTATTAAAGGCCACATATAACGGTGGTGGGAAAAGATGTCGGCGTACCAGCAAGAAGCCATATGACTCCATAGGCCAATATTCTGACAGCATATCTAAAAACATCACAACAATCTACCATGATCTTCGTGATGATTTGTATCTCAGCCACGCTTTTTTGTAGCTGTTCATGTGGACATCTTGAATGGCATGACCACACGGTTCCTAATACCGGCTTGAGGCGTATTAGATACAAATATCCAAGAGAAATGATGTAATAGCTTTATCCAGTAATCTGATGGAACGTGATGAAATATGTGACAGTGAAACAAAAGAAACGGCCGAAACAGGAAAAATATTAGCAGAATGCAAGTTCTTATTCAGATCACGAGTCGGTTAAGCCCGACATCGACCAAACTCTCCAGTCCTCACTATGACAATCACGGTCACAAACTACAATCACCAGCAGAATCTCACCAGATATAGGTAGCAATTAAGCGCGACTTAAAACGATGTTGGAAAAAGATTTCGGTGAACTGACAAGCAGTCATGTGATCCACATGCCAATAATGTGATTGCATATCTAAAAACGTCACAAGAATCAAACATGATCATTAGAAGAAACGGCCCAAACAGGAAAAATAGTAGTAGAATGCAATTTCCTATTCAGATCACAGATCCGTGAAGTCCGAAGCCGACCAAGCGCTTTCTATACTCATCTCAAGTCAGAAGGGTTTTGAGCAGGCCATAACCAAGCTTTGTAGTATATGACATTCGCCGCTGACCCAGGAACATTTATTAAAAAATGAATCAATCCAGATGTGTAGTCCATGTCATGAGAAACTCACAACTTTTAATATTTTGATTAACTGTATAGATGTGAAGACTGTAAGAGATTTTTTTTACCGAGCAGCTAATTAGTTTGTTTGGTTGGGCGAGTGAATTATTTGAGGGCTACAGGTTTACTTAATACGTTTTAATATATGTATCAGTTCTTTGATGTAGTGTCCGTCACTTTTAGATCGTCGTTAGATGCTGACTTAACTTATTGCCGTACTTAGAGTTTTATTTGTTTATCGCTATATAGCTGAAATGTAGCTAAACGCGAAGTTTGCCGTGAAATTTCTCTTTCATTTCACCTAATTGATAATTGTGAAATGTCTACTCACTGCAACTCAGCACATCTTCTTTGATGGCGTCAAAAACTCGTTATAGAAATGAGATATTCCTTGAAATTAGTTATTTGCTTTGAGAAATACCTCCCGAATTATTCCACTTGAATATATATGCAAAAATTAATATTGAAAGTGATAATAAGATATGTATCGGCTCTGGTGTTATAAGTAAATAACATACTGATTTAAATAAACATGTTCTCGTCATTTGTCATTTTTCAGAACTTCCTAATGATGTACCTGATAGCGATATTTAAGTGGAAATACGAGCGAAATTTATGTAAAGTCTGAACAATTTTCTTCAGCATACCGTGAGACATATGTGTTTCACTCAGAAATGCGTGCTCGGTCGTCATTATCGTTTAATTTGGCTTCAAGTCGAATACATTCTTGGGTTAATATCCGTGAAATAGCGAGGAAAGAAATAATGCTCGATGATCATCAGTCGAATGTGTATGAAAGACGAATATTGATATTGTTGTTCATTAGTGAAATAAATATAGTATTTCCGTGATTGGTTTGACAAGCACCAGTGCCAGGTGATTAAACCTCTCGTTTCTGTGATCGCTGTTGGTAATAACAGGGAAAGACTGTTTCGTGGAAAAATACGACACCTACAAGACATTTTCTGAATAAAATATCAAATGCACAGGTTAGAATGGTAAAGACGAAATTCCTAAAATTTTAGATCCTTATTTCAAGTTTGAAATAGTGATTCGATGTGTCAAATTTATTTAGACATAGGCTCCGCTTTCATTGAACAGAATAACATCTTTCGTTTAGCAGAATTAGAAACTGAGAAAAAAAACATATGAAAGAACATAATAACACCACCTAATTCGTTCTCCACAATAATGAAGTTTTAAGGTATCCCACGTTGTAGCGATATTTCTTTACGAATTACATTATTGAGTGCTCAACATTAGATGATGGAAATTAGGACCTGTCTCATCCTGCTCCAAAATATTAAAATCCTGGACAATATTTACATGGCATATAACGACTCAAACTATGTTCTGTCAAGTCTCGACATCAACAAAGCCATCTGACCCGATCAAATAAGTAACATGTTGCTAAACTGTACAGCCCCGGTATCGTCCGCTAGCTTATCTCGACTATTTAATAAATGCGTTGTTGTTATCCTAGTTGTATTGTGGGACATCACTAAAACCTGTTCGAAGAGCCACTTACATTTCGGTAGGCTTACAGCCTGTTCACCGATCTCTTTCCGGGAGGAGGGGTTGGGGCATTGTCATTGGATCAGATATACCTCATACTGTCGGTTATGTTACACCAACAATTTAAGAAGTTACAAACTCTGACAATCGGTGAATGATTCAAAGCTCTTCTGAGCAAGATCTTCAATAAGAAATACTACTGATGTCTCTGCGTCATTAGATTATCGAGATATAAAAACAGGGAAGAACTTCGCAGTTTCAATGCTTTAATACGGCTAAGATCGGGGGTTTATCTAGAAGCCACCGACTATACAGGTGCGTAGTTTCTCTGAAATGATCACTGCAAGCTATATTCTGGTGACTGTTATCATTTCAAACACTTTTGTTTCAGGCTTTTGAATTGCTCTGGGGAGATAGATAATGGAATGAGTTCATGGAATTGTGCGTCTTCTCACAGTAGCCTGGGGGAAATATTTCGTTTTGAAACCGCTGATGAAAGCGATAGTTGAAATAAAATATTACTGGAAATGGCTCTTTAAATTGTAGCCTGACGCGAATCTCCAGTTATGTGTCTTCCTCGTTTCCCAAATGGAATATTTTTTTAATATAAAAGGATGAAGAAATCATAGCTAATGTTTCTATGATCCACACCAGAATATAGAAAACCTTGCGGAAATATTTTCTTCGGCGTAACATGTTTCACAACAATGTATCGACTTCTCTATTCTTACACGAGTACATTCCATGAGACTGACTGACCTGACGCCACTGTAATCGTAAAAAATGCCACGCTATTTGATTGTGCCGAGGGGATTCTCCTTTAAAAGAACATGTGGATATTCTGGTTATAGAGATAGTGGAAGAAAACAAAGAGTCACAGAGTGATCTATCATACTATGTACAAGAGTTATTTTGTTTATACGTTTGTTCGTCCTGGCTGTAAATACACCTACATCGGTGAATCGGAGAGGCATATATTCATTCGCCTTATATACACTAGCGGTAGTATCAATAGGCCATTTTAACTCACACACATAAAAGTGAGCTGTTTCAACAACACTGTGAAGACCTGTTTGATCTAGAATAAATTGAGCAATTGTGCCTGTTGAACATTTGGTAGAATTTGTTTTGATAAACTGAGAAAAAAAACCCTTGGGGTGGGAAAACCCGTCACTGAACTGTGGTATCAAAGCCTTAAAATAACTCGTATTTTCCCCCCGATGAACATCCCCTCAATTCATTTGTTTGGCTGGTTTACATTTACACCTTTCTGGTTAATTTCATTTTTGGTTGATTGATTTGGTTAAACCATTAATCACTCTACAGTAGGTTTAACTGGTTGATTATTTTTGAATGTTGTGTAAAACTTATATGCAAATGGATCCTGTCGTAAACCGCCAATCCTGAGGATGACATAAATAACCATATGTCGAAATAAATATATGTCGATATTTACAAAATGATTCGCGCTAATATTTTCGAATTCACCCTCCTGCTGTATTCTATCATGTTCGGTCGTATATGTTTCGAGCTTCTGGTGCGTTAAGACAGGTGTATTAATTGCTACCCTGGTATGCTTTCGGATACTTAGGTGTCAGAGATCATGTACATACCCATGGAGCTATAAATCGGTTTATAGCTCCATGACATACCATAGGCCTCCACTGGTGAGAAAATCATGGACACTGTTGAGTGGTTCCATAGTGGAGAATTATCTATTCCATAGCTGTACTATTACGGTACCAGAGTGAAACATAGCCACTGTTGGACCGTTCTGGTTCCGCTAATATAGCAATGATATTAAATGAATATCCTATCAACAGTTCTCATTGCAGTTGTCACTACAGGGAAACCCGTGAATAACGACACCTGGGTAAACCACCAGCCTGTAAATACCGACTTTAACAATGGCCACAATACTTAAATTTAAAATAGTTCGAACCTCGATAAACCAAGACCGACACTAATCTGATTCCAGGCACGGTTACTGTATATACGTAGTAGAAAACGTATTGACCCCGGCTGAAGGTCACCTCTAGAGACGCAATATCACTAATATGTCCTAACTGAAGCTCTAAGATACATGGTCAATATGTCTTTGCGATAGGACTGATCAACTTGTTATCGGAGATTATTACTTTCTCCGTTGCCCCAAACGTTTCAGCTTAAATAGCTCTCCCGTCTAATGGAACAAGTGGTATCTCGGTAGCATCAACGGTTAAGACAATCACACTGATCTGTAATAGGTTGTTAATTGTTATGATTGGCTTCTGTTGTATCATAACAGGGTGGACGTGCTGGCCGTTTATATTTGATACCACTCTGCTGTGTACGGGATGTTATCACCAACGGAGAGCTTCGATATACATTGTTGGTTAATTGTAAATAAGTTTCTAATTTTGAATGAAATTGTAGTGTCCGGCCGCTTCCCATGCGGATATCGCAGCCCATCAACACAATGCTTTATTTATATTCCATTATACATTTCTTTGTTCAATTACCAGATTACAAGCACTATAATTCAAAACCATTAACAAAAGATAAAATGTCTATGTAGAAGTTCGTCTGTCTATATCTGTCATACGGTTTATAGAATGTATCTAACGTGCAAAAGTATTAGTAGTTCCTACAGAATATATCGAGTGGTTGTTTCCATTGTCTTTGTTCCCTTCTCCTACACACAGAGCCATCCAGAAAAGAACTATTCGGGCAAGAGTGTTCTGAAGACATCTGTGCCGATAACACTGCTCGCCGAAATGTGCAACTTGGAACAGGATGGCTGGCTTCATCCTATTGTGCGTAAAAGTAATAGGTTTCTGTTCTAGATTAGATAGTGTGCTCATCATATGACCGTCGTGTCAGAGGCGGTCTGTTTGGGGGTTTGCGTGTGTCTCGGGTTGTGCCTCTTTCCGTTATTCGGTTCTGTGGCACAGGTTTCAACAAGTAGTTAGTCGAGGTTTGGCTGTAGAAAAAGTGTGTATTCGTGTGTTCCAGCATTTGCTTGTGCAGGTCAAAATTGGACGTTTTATACATAGTGCAGGGAGTAGAAATAGATAAGTCAACCATAAAGAATGAATTGGATGTAAGTTAATCGATAAATGATAGATAATCATATAGTGGCCTCATCTGATGCTTTTACCCTGAAAATGTACGTCTAGCCACTGAAGCAAAATCCAAAATGACCACTTTAGTGATTGGCAACTTCGAAATTCGCAATCTACATATAGTTAAGGATTAATTTAGTCTGGCTACCTAGGAGTGAGACAAAAGGCTCACAAATCTACACAATCCTGTTGTAAAGCGCCTGACTCAACTGATCTCCACTTTGAATACCTTTGTATGTAAATACAGAAAAGTATGTACGTTAGTTATCTAATTATTAAGGAAGTTGAATGAAAAGAATTTAAATGAAGAAGTTGAAAAAACACAGAAAAATATGTCTTAGCCGAGTTGCATACCAGAAGAAAATGGCTTTGCTAGGTTAAAAGATAGGAGCCGGGGATTCTTTCCTACCAGATATTCTTTTTCTTTACATCGGCAATGATCACATCAATTACGTTAAATATTTACATGGATAACAATATACATATACTTTATTTATATAGACTAATCAACATGTTTATTCACGCTGGAGGATTATACAAAGTAAAATGGAAAGTATGTCGCTTTGGTTGAAGTGTCGTTGTGCAATTGTGAGTATAACAGGCTGGTAACAGGTTCAGCTGTGATATTATTCTTTTTGTACTTGTCTATTTCCGACAGTTTGAATGTAAATTTACGCATCACGCTCCGTCGGAGCTTGTACGTCACACTGAAGAACATAGTATGCCCATACTTACTGTACCTCTTTACATGGATTCTATGTTACTCTGGTTTCGTATAAGATAGTTTCCTATAAGATAGTTTCGTATAAGAGTGAAGCGGTTAAAAGTTTTCAATGATGTCAGCGAAACATGCTAATCACTGACCACTATTATTTATTCAAATGAATTTCCAAGTATGTATCTCAGTCACGGTTTGATTGCGCGTGTTTATTTGAACACCATAGATATGTCAAACACATGATATTCAAACGGTAAACGGAATTAGACACTAGTTACGAATCGTAGCGCGGGAGATATTGCCTTGACGTTGATTAAAATCATCAGTCTGCACATGATGTAGCAATCGCTACCGACTAGATATGAAAACGCCCGATGCAGGTACTTCCGGAATATTGCTATCCAGAAATGTGCACTTAAATATGTCAAAGTTGTAATCGTCTATATTGTCGTGGATTCGAATTCAGTGAAGTGGGGAATATGTCCTACACAGCGTCACTAAACAGCGGTTGCCAAGTGCTAGCATGTCATCTGTATGGCGTTAGGTTAATGAGAAGGAACAAGTGCTAGCATGTCATTTGTATGGCGTTAGGTTAATGAGAAGGAACAAGTGCTAGCATGTCATCTGTATGGTGTTAGGTTAATGAGAAGGAGCAAGTGCTAGCATGTCATCTGTATGGCGTTAGGTTAATGAGAAGGAACAAGTGCTAGCATGTCATCTGTATGGCGTTAGGTTAATGAGAAGGAACAAGTGCTAGCATGTCATCTGTATGGCTAACGTTAGGTTAATGAGAAGGAACAAGTGCTAGCATGTCATCTGTATGGCTAACGTTAGGTTAATGAGAAGGAACAAGTGCTAGCATGTCATCTGTATGGCTAACGTTAGGTTAATGAGAAGGAACGCATTTTGAAATGGTCATCTTTTGACAATTTCTTATTTAGGCGTATTCAATCGTGAACAGATATGTCTACCAAAACTTGTGCACATTTTGTACCCATTGGGACGGTCTTGGTATATGGTATTGCCGAATTTCTCGTAGTGTTGATGGGAAATTCAAACAATTCTATCATCAAAGAAACATCTGAAAAATGATATCCTATACGTGCAGTAGAACTGAAGATAGCCTGGTGGCTTCTCATCTTAACATACCAATGACCAGTTTTATTGAACACCGATATTCTTAATGAACTAAAGTATTGAATGAGACCCTGGCGAGTAATAGGAGTATAAAGGGTCGAAAAATCCCAGGTAGATACATGTCTATACGGTATGTGTCCTTTGCCCCTAGTTCTTCCTAAGCCGCTTTGTGGCTAATTTCGTATATTTCGGCTTCTGAACTGATCTGTTTACGATGACCTGCTAATTCTATGGTCCCAGTGCTCCCACTTTACAAACTAAACTCACTGTGTTTATTTGCTTCTTTGCGTAGTAATGAACAATACTTCAGAGGTGTGCCTCAAAAATTAATAGTCGTCACTTCAAAATCCATGCGCTCCCAGTACGGCGGCCATAATCGCTAAAACTGCGGATTAAACACGTTTGGTGACATATTGTATATCAGGAGCATGCGTACGAATACATTTGTGACTTAATTTGAACAAAATTGAGTGCCAGCATGTCCCCATCGGCGAGTTTGTCTGAAAGCTCATGTTGCTTTGACCATGATACAACGTCGCTTTCAACAATTTTACAGTCCTATCACGACGATACAGTGTCTACAAGCGGCACAGTGGCCCCAATTTCGCCATTTTATACTGCTGAAATACCATGCCGTATATCAAGACAGGATATTTCACCTAGTCCTATTGTACTCCGGCTTCCTCCACCAACCAAACTGACTGTCACAATATGAGTGAAACAAACTTGAGTGTGACATTAAGCCAAATTCCCTCCTCCCCCCTCCTAGTCTTACTATCCTGCAAGACAACTCCGGACCAACCAGTCATTGATCTATCATCTCAATGCTGAGCGCCAAAGAAGTTTTAGTACTTACATGTAAGTTTTAGGAATGGACCGAACACTGGACCCCCGCTATTTAACCACTTGACGATCAGAATGCGTCGAGGCCCTCTTAAAACCACATAGTGCCGAAGATCGAAACTGTATAAATTTACTCTTTAGATATTGTGATAACAGGAAAATAAGACGGGAAATGGAAACCTGCATGTTTCAGAGGACTTTGTGGTTATCATATTCAATTTTGTTCCTGAACAGTGAATGCTTCTCTGACCAAAGATAAACTGACACTAATGGCTCAAAGTGCAACTTTCACTACCTCGTTCCGGTAACTTAGATTGATTCCAAATTCGACAGATGGCCTTAGAAAATAGGTCATGATCGTTGCAGAATGAACATGACCTAGAACTAACAGTAGGTAGCACTGTTTTCCTGGGATGTCTCTCACTCACTTTGGTTGTCGAGATATCTACAATCTGTTGGATAGACATGCAGACTGCTAATACTGTTATATGGAATATGGAATAGGTTTTTGGATTATGTACGCGGATATTCTTTAATGGACGACGGCTGAATTAGGAATGACGGATTAGACGCTTGTTATCTATATTTTGACCATTAAACAACAGTCATGATCACTGCGAAATGAAGTTGACCAGTAAGGCGCAAGAAAATAACACGTTCTATGAAAAAGGGTCTGTAACTCACTTTCTTCTCGGGATGGTCGGACATACACCTTGACAAGAAGAATTTTCATGTTCCCTCAAAAAGTTATGCCCCATTTTCAGTTCACAGGAACAAAACATCACGGGTGAATTGATATTTGCCAAAATGAAGATTGAAGTGTTTTAGCTCGTGACAATAGACAGTCTTAGACAATACTCACTAAGTCGTTCCTGCCAATTTCTGTCTGTTACAAAATTATTTGAAATTATATTGTGTTTGTTTCATTGTATCACGCTGATTGAATGTATGCCAATTAATAGGTGGTAAATGGGAATGGAATTATATTTAATAGATTGGCTCACATACCCTTATTTGTTTTAAGAGTACTACATGGATCATTATTAATAATGGTATTCATTGATTTCTGACGTTGTTCTGTTATATGTTTTCGAAGAACCTAACATAGTATCCGGTCTGGCTGAAAATTATGAGCGATGACGTGAATAAGTTGAATTTGAATATAGGAATATTTGAATTAGGGATAATTTCCTAAATTGAGACGGGAAATGGAAACATGCATGTTTCTCGGGACTTTTTGGTCATATTCAATTTTGTCCCTGAACAATGAATGCTTGATTGACCAAAGATAAACTTTCACTACCTCTTTCCGGTAACTTAGATTGATTCCAAATTTATCGTAGGCTAACACTATCAGTTATGATGTTTGTTTGAGGGGGCATACGAACGATTTACATGGTCAGTGTGGGGAATTCTTATCGGTCGAGCCGTCAGGCGAGACCGATAAGAATTCCCCACACTGACCATGTAAATAGTTCGTATGCCCCCTCAAACAAACATCATAACGATTTTATTATGCCGAAGAGCCTTTGTTTAAGCCGAAAAAGCCACAACAACAACGATTAAATGCGGTTTGTTTTCGTAAGACAATTTCAACTGATTCACATTTCCTGACCTAATACGAAACAGGTTCTATGAGTCGCGCATGCCCACAACGTCTTTGGGTTGAATGCAAACGCTGAGGCGCAACGTCACAAAGCCATTGGTACGACGTAGCTTTTCGTTTTCTTACGTGTCGGCTTTGTGACGTTGCCTTGAAGGACAGGCTACGTCAATTCCACGTTCCACTATGGTAACGTTAACACGTGATTATTCGTATGTGGTGTGTAGCTGACCTAATACGAACTATTTATGGGATGGCAATTGACCAATCGGCTATCAAACAAACTACTCTGAGGCGTAATAAATATAGATAATGGATAAAGATAAAGTTAGAGTTTGGACTATCATCCATCATAATTTAGTACCACTGGGTTGGGAGTCATTCCAGTCGCGATTCCAGGAATCTTCTCATAATTTGAAGATTATTTACTGGTGTAGTGAATCAATATCCAGTCATTCAATGGTAGACGGAGCGACAGAGGTCTAATAAGTGTCATAAATTCGTATATCTATACGAGAACTATAGCAAACTCTTTGATTAATTCTCAAATTTTGATATCATGGCCATCTTGGATTTTTGGGTGAGGGCAGTGATTGTTTCAAAGAACACATCAATTATAGTTACTTGCTATATAAAATTTTGTCAACTTATTTGTTAAAGAGGTAATAATTGCAGTGCGCTTTCTGGGAAATAGACCTTCGCTTAGTAGCTGGAATGATTTTGGTAAAAATGGTCAACAACGAACCATTACGGAAAAACTATGATTGCCTGAATTTTTATTCCGATTATCTCCACAAGCCAATAAAATTCCGAATTTCGACATTTTGAATTGATCGATCAAGTTTTTAAAACTGATTGTTGTTTTTTCGGTTTTCCCTATCAAACTCCATTGATCTTTCGAATTTCTACAGGCAATGGTGGATGACCTTCGAATTTCCCGGAGGGTACTACCTCTGAGCCTAACAAAGAATTAGTGGCATCATGGTGGAATGGTTGTTTTAGTAGCACAGTTTTCGAAGTATAATCATGGGACAGTTCTTTGTATCTACGAAACCACAATAGTCCAAAAATATGACGCATCAATCAACAAATGTAATAAGCGAGAATTGGCTTCGACTCAAATCGTATCACTGGTTTTTGTCGCTCTTTTTCCAAAACGAATGGTAGCAACTTTGTGCGCTACCGTTTCTTGCAAAATAATGACTGTCCGGTGACACGTCGATCATAAACAAATTAGTTTTCGAGACTTTGCTTACAAAAATTTATGACGCAAATGATTCTTACTAATTTGGCGGTTTGATGTCGAGGCCTTAACTCAGCTGCCCAATATTTTTTCAACCAGTGACTTGTTTCCGTGTTTTGCGAGGAATTTAACCTTCAAAGTTAGTTTTCGCAATTCTATCAGGCCAGCAGTTATTAGTTATTTGTCGGTTTATTTGATGGGGTAAGATTGACCGATTATTGCTGAATATGTTTATACACAGCAAACTTCAAACTTGTGATGTAGTGCGACAACAATTATTCGATAGTTAGCAACCCGGTTCTGGATAATAACACCCCAGCATAAATGTTATTACCAGTAGTTCGTGACAGAGAGGTAATCCGATCGAACCTTACGATCCCCTTTGACTACGAGGTTGAATTATTTGCTCAAGACTATATAGATTCCAGTAAGTGTCGTTATATATCTGACTTCAGAGCCAAATGCGAAGGAAATGGACTACCATGACTAACACTTGACGGCATACTCCGGAATTCTAGGAGATAGCTGAACGTTATCTTGAAAAATACTTGGATCTAGCAAGATTAGTTCATGTAATAAATGTTGGTCACTAAAAGTAACTACAATGTTAGCATTTGGAATTACCAATTAATTAATCGCACATATTGGATCGATAGATGATGGATGTTAGACAAGATAGGCAGAGAAAATAGTATATTGTCACAATTTTTCCCCGAGGAATATTACATGTAATGTACGGAGAAGAGCTCCATCAGTCTGTGAATCTGGCAATTGATAGGCTTAGTCAGCAATTATATTTTCAGTCTATATTTTCCACAATACGAATAAAAGTCAGAGAAAACATGCAGCATATCTCGGCACGTTTATTTTACAACAAAACCAAAAATCCAATTTGGTAAGGGCGTATTAGGCTGGCGGCAACTTGAAGTCTTGGAGGCATATTTTAGTGGTTAATGATCCCGTGCAGCCATAAAGATGATAATAAAGACTCCTGGAGACAAACATAATAGTTACAGACTTCCAGTGGTTCTACAAACGCTTGATTTATGTAACTTGCGTTGTGTAGGTCGACTGAAGTGTGTCTGTGCTTTTTGCTGTTATGGCTTCATAATCATTTCAGTGATTTAGTCATACTTTTTAATGCACTAGGCGCCCTTGGAACGGTGATAGAATCGACTCAAATAACAGGAAAAGGCGCCGTTGGATACGAAGGTTGAATCGGACATAATAGGTTTGTCATTTAGGAACGGATGTTTATCGATTGCTTCCAACTACCCTGATATCTTAACTGGCACCAGACCGTGATGTATGGCGAAAATCATAAATCACAATAGTGCCAAATAACCTTACAGCGAATCCAACTATTGCGAGAATACCGTCGCGGCCGTAGATCGGAATTTAATCCTTGCTGTAGGTATCAACTTTTTTGAATATTATCTTGTAAAAATAGGCAATGTGTAAAAGATAACGTTTGTGTCTGCAATGCGCGAGGTGGCTCAGGGAACAATAATGTTCACCCAATCTGACTACACTTTGCATGCAACTAGAATATCCCCATTAGTTATGATTCTTCTTCATGAGGGAATCTCTACAGTTGCTCACTTTTTAATTGAGTAGGAATGCAATATCGGACATTCAGAAGCGTGCGCCGTATTTCATGAAACAGTACAATGGAAACGGCACGACCAAACCCTGACATATACATGTAAAATGAAGGGGGTCAAGTTAACAGGAAGATTGGCGATCCCTAAAACAGAGGAACCGCTGTTGAGGATTCCAAACAGGGAATGAATTGTTGTACACAGTACATGCATTAGTTTCTGCTGGAAATATCCAAATTTACTCCGATCACGAAAAATGTTCACGTTTTCCATACTGCTAAAACTGTTCTCTGTCAGGCAATTGGTCTGGTTATATAATTTCCATGCCGGTATTAGCAAGCAGATAGCTTAGGACGCGCGCGCGAATACAAAGAGAGAGCAGAGGAGAGGGCGAAAAAGGCGCAGCTTTAGGTAATCAATGTCAGTCATTTATCTAGTATAATGATGATATAAATGAAGTCCTTTAGTTTGCCCTTTAACACATCACCCCAATCAGGTCCACAACAACACGATGTTTCATGGGTTCTCCCTATCAGCATATTCAGTCAGCGTGTGTAATGGCAGGAGATGAAATGATGACATATTTTTGATCGCTAATCCAAAATGAATAATAATAATAATAATAATAATAATCTTTATTTAAACACGGTCAAACTATCGGCACAATCCAATAATGAGTCCACAATACTCGACTTAAATTCTTGAATTCATTTTCAGACTCACTGGAAAAAAAGCTTGCATCAGTGAATGAGCACACGAACGTATATAGGTCACTTACAATGTAAGTCGGCCATAATCGGATAATAGGACAGCAGACATGTGTCTGACAGAAAGCTCGGTCAACTTTGTTCCCACACACGTATATACACATATACAGCAGACATGTGTCTGACAGAAAGCTCCGTCAACCTTGTTCCCGCATACGTATATACTCATATACAGCAGACATGTGTCTGACAGAAAGCTCCGTCAACTTTGTTCCCACATACGTATATACACATATACAGCAGACATGTGTCTGACAGAAAGCTCGGTCAACTTTGTTCCCACACACGTATATACACATATACAGCAGACATGTGTCTGACAGAAAGCTCCGTCAACCTTGTTCCCACATACGTATATACTCATATACAGCAGAAATGTGTCTGACAGAAAGCTCCGTCAATTTTGTTCCCACATACGTATATACACATATACAGCAGACATGTGTCTGACAGAAAGCTCCGTCAACTTGTTCCCACATACGTATATACTCATATACAGCAGACATGTGTCTGACAGGAAGCTCCATCAACTTTGTTCCCACATACGTATATACTCATATACAGCAGACAGGTGTCTGACAGGAAGCTCCGTCAACTTTGTTCCCACTACTTATATACACATTATATCCACATATACATATGTAATATGTTGAAAAGAATATTAACCCTATCTGGGCTAGGCTTTTTAGGACCTGTCGTGGCCTGGGGGGGGGTCGAAATGCCCCCCCCCCCTAATTATTTTCCCTACCCCTGGAGCTAGGGGGCTGAAACTTACCACACTATACCTGTGAGTCAACTCTACCAGATAATGTAAAAAAAAACAAGATGGCCGCTTTGATGACGTCACTTTCAGAAACGACATTTTTTCGTCGATTTTTCGGTCGAATTTTCCGATTTTTTTATTTAAGCAATTTCTCCGCAAAAACAGCCAGATAAATTAGTAAATAATAATGCGATATGGCATAAAATAGTTTTTGCCCACTTTTCATCGCAGAAAAGCAGAAATTTTGAAGAAATATGACAAAAACATCACTTTCCTGGGACCCCACATGGCTGCCATCTTGGATTTACCTATGATCCTCTCCTCTGGGGTCATGTAAATAGGCTCAAAATGACCCCAATATGATAATCTATAAAGTCACGTAGTTTCAGCTCTCTATTTTTTGTTGTTCCGGAGATAGCGCAGAAAGTTGGGTAGTTAGTACTTAACTACGAATTTTTTTTAAATTTTCTTTCTTGTCCCCTGGGGGCGTATTTAAGCCTTTTTGGCAGCTCTATTTAGCTTCCAGTCAGATATGCATATTTGTGGAATGAAAGCGAGGCCGCCGATCTGTGACGTCACAGACGCGAGAGCTCGCATATGACAGGTAGCAATTTAGTATATGGATTACATACTGGGAGAGAGTTAATCAGCGGTGACACTGTGATCAACTGTGATTTTGTGGGCCCGATTTTGTGGAATTCTTCACAATTCGACTCGAGAATACTACCGCCTTATAAATAACAGTGTAAATTGACTCCAAGATGCCGTATTGTGCGGCCTACGGTTGTACAAACGAGCAGAAAAAAGGTTGCGGGGTGATTTTTTCCCCGTGGAGACCATCCGTCGGAAAAATCAGTAAATCAGGGTAAACGTACCCCTCCCCACAATGGTTGTCCGGTCATTGCAGTTCTGCTTATTTTATAATATACTCCTTCCCTCCCCAGGGCTTCGTGCTTAGAATTTGTGCGCGAGCTAAAATTAGCTCACGTCAAAATATATAGGTCAGGAGAGGGTATTTGAAAGTCAGGCGAGTGGTTGCAATATAATACAATATAAAATATGACCGTTCGCGTGAGCTGAATATCACTCTCGTGACATGAATTTACTAGACTGTTTGCGTGCAGGTGAGCTATCTGATAATGTCATCAACATCCGTTGTGTGAGAAATTGCCCCCCCCCCCCCGAATGTATCTGCGAAAAGTCGGGAGCAGGACAGCTAAGAAGTCGCAATTTGTTCTTTCCTATCAATTACGCTAGCTGGACGGCATATTTCTACTGGAAATAATTTATTGAACACAGATTTGCCAGAAGTAAAAAAAAATGAACTGAATCTTTAACGTCGTTCTTTCAAACTGACCTGAACGAAAGAGAAAACTTCAAAATTGGGGTACGTCTCAGTGTTGAAGTTTCACCAGGACAGGTAGGCCTGGACTAACAAATTATTTCGACAATAGTCTAAATATTTATTCGTTCTATGCATAGGGGGCCTAGATATAACGTCCAGCATAGATAATAAATAACATACCAGGATATGTTTACAAGTCGACCCTGTTCCGTGTGTGACGGTTCGTCTGCTTCAGATTCGCTGATCTGTTCCACCTCATTTCGGTTGGTACGGGTTCAAATTGATACGGCAGAACGTCAAGATGTCCATTTATGTCCTGTGTATATATATCATCATCACTGGCATATTCCTCTGTGGTTTCGAATCGTTTTTCCATTAATTATACAGCGATATACGCGATGGAGTAATCGCAAATCCACAGCTTAATATATAGCTCGGACAGCTTTCTGCAGGAGACGACCGCTTGTCTGACATCACTCGGTCACGTGACGCCTAAGCTCATTAACGGCTAAACTGGAAGAAATTGAGCTACAGGTCTTAATTAAAAAGGCTTAAATACGCTCATAGGGGACAAGGAAAAAAATTTAAAACAATTTCTTAATTAGGTACTAACTCTTCTGACACATATTCCAGAGAAAAAAAATATTGATAAAAATCCTTTAACTTTGTTTACTACTGCACATTTGCGGAGCATTCCGGGCAACATCAGACATGCCGGAAAACATAGAAACGTGAATACCTGCCTTTTCTTCAAATGATTTATCTTCGACCATCAAATTATCAGAAATTACAGGAAGCAGATTTAAAGAATAAAGATCATACGTAATGACAAGTTTGCTGTTTACCTTAAAAATATCACTGAAATAAACTTACGTCTACTGTTTTTACTAATTAAACCAATGATTATTGAAGTATTCATATATACCTTTGATTTGTTTTACGATGACCGTATGATCCACTAGAAAGATCCACTTGACAACGGTGCCACTGAGCGTACGGATGTTTCTGAATATTTGAACTTCTATATAAAACTGACCTAGATTTCCTCATCCATTACTCGATGGTCATGAAGGGAAGTACCGACCGTTACCGGAATTAAGTCATGTCATGTATTCGAAACGAACACGACCGATGTTCAAGTCTTGTCCCGCTGTGTGTGAACTGTTCTGTTGGGAACCTTCAGATGGAAATTGTTGCTTCATTTACCATACAAAACAAACGTTCGCGTGCCATCGGGATATGCCGAGGTCATCGTATTCGATTCATTACTTTCATGTCCAATAAGCTTTCATCCATGATGCCGAATAGGAAGGAAGGTAGGAAGGAAGCTGACTCAAATAAATCTTCTCTAGACTTGGATTCTTAATGGCTTCTGAACTGTGAAAGACGAATCTGAGACCATTATTTGATTTGATGGATGACGACTTCCGGGACTGATCAGCATCCACTGGAGATGCAACTCGATAAGTTGACTCTACATTCGCACCTTGTGGAATATTGTACTAGAGATAGGCAAATAGGGCATGTAAACGCATCCCGTACCAACTATCGTAGTCAGACCTGCACCATGTGATATTCTATTTTAGAACAGGAATATACAAATCAGTTTGATTTTGCAAGAAATGTCCCTACTTTGGTTTTGAAAGATGACGTCCGGTGAAGCGTTACTGCAGAAACTTGTCAAACAATGCTTTACCACCAAACGCCTTCATTCAATGTTTCTCAAATTCTGTAATAAATATCGTACTCTGAAAGGAAAAATACGATCGCAGTCTCTAAGATCTCTGTGGCTACATTCCGTAACTTGTGTCTAATTTTGTTTAACCTGGAGCTAAGGATCCTTTTTAACATCATGTGTTTTACATCTTCATGTGTCAAATGAACAGGTACAATTATTGAGATACATCATTCCAGAAAACGACTTGGAAATCCATTTGGATGAGTGATTTTATGTAGAGACATGTCGATGTCTTGCTGTAATCATTGAAACTGTTGACCGTTTTCCCAACTGCCAACAATCTTGTGTTTTTTTGTGTTTTTATTTTATGAGTATTTGGAATTAATGGTAACTGCCGTAGGAATAATTTCTTTCGATCATTGAGCCGGGAATTCTTTCGTGGTATACATGGAACATGCCCTTCCTCTTAACAGGGTCTTGCTCTGATTCGATCGGGCCACAGCTCTCATTCCCTCAATATAATAATAATCTCGAATCCACGTCCAACACAGGTCATGCCGTCAAATATACATCGTTCACAGTGAAATAGGCCTACAGCGAGATACATTATATACAGGTTAGAGGTGTGAAACCAACTTAGAGGTGGTTGTTGTGTCGTCATTCACCACTGGTGTCTTTTTGACATCAAGTTAAACCCAGGGACGGCACAGGCGTCGAGAGATTTGAAGAGGTGTTACATGTATACAGACGTCGGCGGTGATTGGCAATGCAAAAACAACGATACGGACGTTTATAGCCCATGCCAATCGAATTTACTGCTCGAGGATGTGGATGATACCTCACAAAACACCCGGGTTAGGCTACAAATTATGAAGCAGAAGATTAGAATGTGGGAACATGAATGCACTAGCAGCTATCAATACTAAATAGTTTTCGATGTTTTTGTTCCGCGTGTACTAGAGCATTATAGCATGGCTCATGCCATCTTACTGTGCTGTAATCCTCATGTATAGTTTAGTAACTCCATATTATCTGTGCTTATGTCTGCTTACAGACGTGGCTATAGTTGCCAGACTGCATTGATGAAGCTCTGTGAAGACATGCGGCGAGCTCTTGATCAAGGTAAAACTGCCGCGCTTCTGCTCATGGACCTGTCTAAAGCATTTGACTCGATTCCACATGATCTACTGGCAGCCAAGTTAGAGGCATATGAAATGTCTCCTGCTTCCGTTAAGCTGCTTATCAGCTATTTAAGAAACCGCAGCCAAAGAGTTAAAAACGGGTCAGAATCTAGTACGTGGAGAACACTTTTAAAAGGAGTACCCCAAGGGTCTGTATTAGGGCCTTGTTTGTTCAACATATTTTTGAATGATTTTATCGAGATATTATCTTCTACCTGTCTCACAAACTATGCTGATGATAATACTCTGTGTTCTATAGCAGATACTCAGCAAGAGGCTGTAAGGAAACTGTTAATAGACTCTAAGGCATCTATAAAATGGTTCTGTGAAAATATGCTAGAGGCTAACCCAGAAAAGTTTCATTTTATGTTAACTGGGAAAGGTCACCAAGACATGCTTATAGATGATGTTGTTTTAAGTCCCGAAATTTGCGTTAAACTTCTTGGAGTAAATTTGGACGACAAACTGGATTTTAAATGCCACATAAACGAAGTATGTAAAAAGGCGGGTAGACAACTGAACGCACTGAGGCGAATATCACGATATTTAAACGTGAAATCGAAATTGTCAGTTTTTAGAGCTTTTATTTCAGCAAATCTTAATTATTGTCCCTTGATCTGGTTAAATCGTAATAAAAGTGATATGGCCAGAATAGAGAAAATCCAAGAGAGAGCACTACGTATGGTGTATAATGACAGTTCATCGTCATATGAATCCCTTACTGACAGGGCTAAGGTTTCTTCAATTTTAGTAAGATGGAAGCGACTACTAGTTATAGAGATATATAAGTCTCTACATCAAGCTTCACCATCTTATATAACTGATCTGTTTACTATGAAACCAGCTACGTATAATCTTCGCAGATCAAAAAATTTAGAACAACCAAAATGCCATACTACAAAATACGGCATAAACTCACTATGCTACCAAGGGTCAAAAATGTGGAACGAGCTTCCAAACGACGTAAAAAATGCTCGCACGCTTAAGGAATTTAAAAGACTAGTACCAGATTTTTAGAGATTTTTAGCTGCATTTATTGCTATGGAGTAGTTTTATGTATACTATTTATATACCTATTATTGTGTTAGATTTTTAGTCAGATTTTATGTATGTATGTTGATTTGTATTTCTGTGTCGGTAATAATAGCCCCCAGTGAGCTAATGTTGTTGTTATCAACACCAACCCTAAATAAATTTATCTTATCTTATCTTATCTTATCTTATCTTATGTATATATAGGCTGTGAAAAGTTACTCATTTGCTTTTAGGATGTTCATCGATTTCCGACACATAACAAGGATGTCTGCAGGAAAAGCGCTTGTTGTGCTACTCCAACACGTACAGGTATGAAAATATCTCTATTGCAGAACTACAATGGTTTAACCTACACTTCCAACACTTTTCACAAGAAGAAAAAGCACAATTTTAGGCGTACGATTTCCATGAACATAAAACCTTCAAAACTCCTCTATTCTTCTGTACACACTTTTACGCGGTACATTCAAAATGAAACATACAATTTCCCCGTTTCACGTCTTCAACGAGTTGTGATAACATTAGAACGGGCAAAATGCAGCGTAAAAATGTATACGACATCCCATAACGAGTATGTATAAGTGACAGATCTGACATTCAAAATCATCCGTCGTCCACAACATAATTTCCTCATTCAATAATCAAATGACCCTTTTTTTGTTCGGCAAATAACATCAATTCCATATAGGCATCAACTGGACAGTAATACAATTTGTTTTCTTGCGAGAGAAAAGCGGTCAACAGTTTAGAAAGATGATAGCCAGACATCAAGATAATCGTAAAATTCTTGTCACTGTCAAGTAATCTTTTATCAAAATGATTTTCCAAGTGGTTTACTAGAGCATATCATCATCATGAATTGATCTCTTTCAGCAGATGTAAATGACGGTATCGCGGGTCTACGGGGCGTTGCAACGGCATCCACGATTTTGTTCATACACTTGACCGCTTATCCCTTCAAAGAAAGAAATTTGTAGTTATTTTAATTTGGTTGGTATGCCTGCATGCATTTTGACGATAATAGTTTTTTTTATCGAAAAGGGGCATTCGATTTTGTATGGACCTTGGCTATTCGACCCACTTACTGAATGTCGAACCTGACTTTTGGAATAGCTATTTGAGTTCACCCACACTGTCATTTCACTTTTGCGCTAGAATTTTAACAGCTGGTAGCGCTGACAGAATTGCATACAAATATGCATATAATTGTTCCACCTGTATGGTTGGCGGTAGGGGACAGAAATATGTTTCAAAGTCTAGGATTAAATAGATTCAGACCTCGATCTAAGTTCACAATTCAAATTTCTGCTTTAATTCCTCGGTAAAAAGAGTTCTAAACCGCAGAATTAATCAATTTAGACATAGGATTAAATGAATACTATTTAATCTGCGGTCATGATACGTTCAAGTCATAGGTTTATTCCACCAAACAAACTTGAGTTTCTAGTCCGATGTTTAACTAGATGGAGAACACATAGGTGTAGACACTCGATTTTGATTGGTTGACTAAGGCCTACGACTTGATAGATTTATACCTCGGACTAGAAGGATCAAGACAGCTGATTAAACAGAATTCATTTCCACAAATGTTATGGAAATATTCTAGGCCTAATTCTATTCATTCCGCAGTTGGGGATCTTTTAGGCCGAGGAATTGAAGCAATAATTTGACCGGTGAACTTAGATCGAGAACTAAATCGATTTAATCATGGGCATTGAAACAGATTTCTGTCCCCTACCGACAACCATACACGTGACGCGTTCTTCGGCACTCTAATGTGGACGAGATATGATGCGTGGATCCATTATTTTTCAGAATTAACAGAACGTACTTGAAATAGATGCCCATTTTGAGGTTACATATGTAATAGCATGGTTGAGTAATAATCTCGCCATTATGCTTATATTGGCTTTATCGTCAATTTCCTTCTACCAGATATTATATTACAAATCGAATAGTACAGCTTTGATTTTGGATGACTTACTGTTCCTTGAGTGTAGTAAAGCGCAGCTATACATGCCAGGATATTGAGCCGTCAAATCATATCGAGCAACTGATCATTTTGGACGTGAGCCTAAAACATTTCAGATAACGTAATGGTGCTTGTTGCAGCATAAGAAGATGTGGGAGAGCAAAAACACCCTCTTCTGTTTACTAATGGCTGGCCAAACATTGTTTGTTTGGCGTAGACTATTTGTCTTTCTAACCCTAGTTTCGGGGGTTTAATGATATGAAATAGTGCAATAATGATCACAGAAGTGTCAGCATTTTCCCTTGGCTTTTGCAAATATTTCGAGTTAACCTGCAATAAATCTGTTGTATTTATCGTCGTAGATCTTGTCTATGTCACGGAGGAAATGACACCTTTCTCTCTTACAGGAAACTAGACTATGTGTATGTATACTATGATTGTGATTTTGAATTTGGTGCTAATACTGTTATATTGAATAGGTCTAGAAGCTAGTCTGGTTCTAGAAGCTGTACCACCAAACTTCTTTCAACCCTGTTGACGAGGGCCCTTCAGGAGGTAAAAACATTTTGGGAAAGGTATTGCGCCACTATTTCTAAAAACTCTGGCGTTGAATGTATGTGGATATTGAAACATTCAAAATGTCTTACGGAAGAACTTGATGCTAAAGGTCACATACCGTATAGACATGTATCCACATGGGATTTCTCGACTCTCTATACTACAATCCCTCATCAGGACCTTATTGACCGTCCAAGTTCATTAATAGTATCTGTGTTCAAGAAAACTGATCGTAGATATATTAATGTCGGATGCCATAAAGCATTCTTTAGCTCTTCCACATACAAGAGATATCATTCATGGGATGTTTCTTTGTTTATAGAGTTGCTTGAATTTCTCATTAATAATATCTATGTGAAATTTGGCAACACAATATATCAGCAGCATATAGGTATTCCAATGGGTACTAATTGTGCACCCCTGTTGGCTGACCTGTATCTGTTCTCTTATGAATATGACTATATGCAGGCGCTTTCAAAAACCGACCCATTCAAAGCCCGTTCCTTCTCATTCACCAAACGCTATATAGACGATCTTCTCGCTGTGGATAATCGCTATATAAATGACGCAGTGAAGTATATATATCCACCTTCACTGGATTTGAAGGAAACTACAGATAACCCTACAGGCACATCATATTTAGATCTATATCTCTATAAAAATGAAGCGGGCCTTCTCTCTCGTCGACTGTATGACAAAAGAGATGAACTATCGTAAACTATCCCTTTCTGGACAGTAATATTCCAGTGGGACCTGCATATGGCGTATACATATCACGCCTAGTAGCATTTGCTAGATCCTGTGTAAATGTGACGATTTTAATCAACGTCACAAAACTTTGTTGCAGAAACTTATAAAACAGGGCTACACCACCAAGCGCCTCCACTCAAAGTTTCTCAAATTTGGCGATACATATCGCATGCTGATAGCAAAATACGAGCATAGCGTGCAAGATCTATGGCGTTATGTTTCGTAACTTGTGTCTAATTCCGCTTAACCCGGGGCTAGGGGCCGTATGAACCCATGTACTTCAAGATCCTCATGGTACTCATATGAACAGTCACAATCAAAGCGTGACTGAGATACATCATTCTTAGATGACGACTCTATAACGAATATTATGGATTAATAATACTGATCAGCGATACGGATTTGATATTTTTGGAACATCATGATGTCTTGCCGGCATCATTGAAAACTGTTGACCGCTTCTCTCTTGCAGGAAACAAGCCTATGTTTATGTATACTATGATTGTCTTTTTGAATTTGGTGCTAATACTGTTATATGGAAAATGGAGTAGGTCTTTGGATTATGGACGCGGATATTCTCTAATGGACGACGGCTGGATTATGAATGACGGACTAGACGCTTGTAATTTGGATTATGGACGCGGATATTCTCTAATGGACGACGGCTGAATTATGAATGACGGACCAGACGCTTGTAATTTGGATTATGGACGCGGATATTTCTTTAATGGACGACGGCTGAATTATGAATGACGGACTAGACGCTTGTAACCTGTACCAGGAAATGAAGACCAGACTGAACACTGGGACCATGTGGACAATTTCCTATTTCATGGCAGACGGCAAAGGGACAACAACGACCAGGACTACCAGCAGTATGGACAAACGCCAAGACTCCAGATCTTAGCTGAACGGTCTTATCGTAACTACCAATTTTAATGTTGTTCTTCATTAAAAAAATATCCCAAACACGATTTGAAATTATAATACTAATCAAACGTGAATCGGATACATCCGTCTCTAGAAAACGACTCGGAATTTCATTATTACTCAGTGATACAGATTTGATGTCTAAAGCATACTGTCGTCCCGCTTCTCTCTTGCAAGAAACAAGTTTACATTTATGTAGGTGGTTATGAAGAGTTCCAAACGAAGCGTGACTGAGATAGACGTTATTATATTCATTTTTGATAAAATAATACCTGACGCTGAGATTCGTTTGTGATCGACAGATGAGTGATGCATGTCCGATTTGAGGCCGAGACTTCAGCTGATGCGACTGGAATTTGGTCCATGTATCAATATTGGCGTTCACGAAAAAGAACTTTAGATCATCGGTGTGGTAATACTCAATAGTTGACCGTTCCTACCTGGCGGGAGGTTGGTGGGTGTCCGGTGGGCAAGGGTTCCTCCTGCTTCAATGCATTTTGCTGAGAAGCAACATGAACTAGATAATGTGATGTCTAGCACTGTAATATCACTTGTCTTTATTGCACCATGTAAGCGTCCTGTCTGTGTCTTGTGTGCTGTTCTCAGTGTTTTATAGGGTGGATGGAGGGTGAATGGTTCCATGTTTCTTCAAAGATCTTTGAAGTAGCAGGAACGCATCTTGGCTGGGTGGTGCTTATAATTGGTTCGTAACGATATGACTGAAATAATGTTGAAAGCGACGTTAAATCCTATTCATTCACTCACCCCGCTTCTACCTGAATGTCGGACTGCCAGATTTTAACATTTCATCTGTTTATAATTCTCCATTCAATAGTTTCTCTTTGTGATATATAGACAGCTTATCTTGTCTTAAACTACACATGCAAACATACATTTCCGTCCTTTGGGCGAAACTAAACAAATACAAATTTTGAATCGGTTGGGTTGGAAGATGGGATATTTTATTATGAAAGGGAACTAATATATAATAATTTGACAAATAACAGCTTCGACAATGTTTCCGTTGGGAGCTGAGCAGTTACAATATTAGAGAAATTTTCCGCTTCCCATTATTATTTCGAAATGAGAAAATTGGTAAAAAAAATGATTCCGGTTTCTTTTAACCAAAAACAATAATGACCTCTCAGCATCCCATACATCTTGATGCTCTAAACAAGCATGCATGCATGACCACATGCTCTCTGACGGTGATTGATATATACTGCAGCGAGAACAACTGCCTGACAAAGTAAGTGATATTCAGGTAAAGGAAGGACATTTCCAGATAAATGTGATGTGTCCAAACCATAAGCCACCAAGTACTTATGATGATGATACATCGCCATAATACATAAATCTTACTGAAATTCCTGGATTCAATACAGATTTATCTTTGGATAGTCACAGCTATCATAGTTACAATAGATATGCATGGGGATCCATCATTGATATTGTAGGGGGTGACCTGTCCACGATCCTGGCTCACTCACACTCGTAAATTACCCATACAAATCACAAATTAGTCTCTTTAATGACTGGGTGAGAACGCATACTTATAAAATATACATGATCCGAAATGTCGAGCATTATGCGTAGAGGGGGCAGGTTATGGTCAAAAAGACTAACCCTAGGACAAATTTGTCAAGCCATACCCCGCACATTGTCTCCACGCCATCCCCTTCCTCTGATGTGGGGCATGGTGAGGTGCAGTTTTTCTCAGTCGAACGATCGAACACCAACCTACTGATGCTGGCGTACATTTAGAACTTCTGTAGCACAATTAAATAGCGTCGATTATGTTTTCACGAATATTTGGTCTTGATTTATTTCCAGAGGCGAGCACATGGCCGACAACAGCGACACCAAATTCTTGCGTGAAACCGGACTTTGTCCTATCCCCCACAAGCCCTTACCCCCTGGGGCATTTTTACTTGTGACCATAGAGGTCTTTCCCCCACCATGACCCCACCCTTCACCAGGGGTGGGGCTGGGAGAGAGGTGATTGGGATCCAACTGACACACATCCCGTGTGTTAGGGTCGCATTTGTTACAACCTCATACAACTCTGATTTGCGAAAAATATTTTCGATAAATTTTTGGACTGCGCTCTGAAGAATAATCGAAATTCTTTCCCCGCTCAAATTCACCTGTTTGAAAATAAGATATAATTCCCCTATACCTAGGCATGAACAATTCGAAAGTATCAATATCATGGAACATGAAGTAAAAATTTAGAAAACGATTTCATAGACGACTGAAATTCTTCATGGACGATTACTGCATACCTGAATAACGGATCTGACGCTTATATCAGCTCTCAGGTGTTTTCGTTCCAAAATCATTTCAAATAGAAAAAACCCTCGAACGTATTCATCTTTTGGTTTCATTAATCTTCCTTAACCTTGCAAAGTCTGGTCGATTTAGGGCTTATCCCAGCCGTGGGGGGGGGGGGGCGCCTAGGCCCCCTATTTGTTATCCTTACCTCTTGGGGTAGAAGGATGAAACTTTCGATTCGATATGTTTGGTAAAATTCTACAAGAAAATGTACAAAAATCCAAGATGGCCTGAATGATGTCAAGATGACCTCATCATGTCAGAAGCCATTTTAAGTCTTATTTTGTGCACTGATCTTCCGATTCTTTTATTTTTCGATATTTTCTCGCAAAACTAATTAATATGATAGAGAATAATTAAACTTTTCAAAGTAAATTACTTTCGTGCACTTTATAATCGAATAAATGGACAGAAAATACCGAAAACACGACCTACTGAGTGACCCTCTTGGCCGCTATTTGAATTTTTCCATGATACTTTGTACCTACGATTACGCAAATAGGTTTAAAATGACCCCAATATTGATTTTCCGAACATTCAGAACGTTTCAGTTGTATTCTGGAGCTGTGGTGAAAATGTTGGATGATATATGTGATATTGGGCTCAAGCCGATTTCACGACAACATCAGCATATACTACTCTTTTTTGGATCTACCTTATATTTTAGGATTTGTATCCCAGCCACACCTTTATGGATGCTTTTATTGTAGAGGTTCATGTGGAAATCTTGAATGACATGACCACACGGTTACTAGCATCGGCTTGAGCGAAATTAGATAGAAATATTTAATGCCATAGCCCTATCATCAAGTCATCTGACGAAAAATGATGAATTATGTAACAGTCAGATAGGAGAAACTTTGATGATTTAGCCCGGTCTTATAAGTTTCTGCAAAAATGTTCTGTGACGTTGATTGAAATCGTCAAATTTAACACGGGATCTAACAAATGCTACTAGGCGAGATATGTGCACGCCATATACAGGTTCCATCCATTAAATCCCATCCCAATACACCGTAAAAAACAGTATGGAAGATAACTTGTATGAAAGAGTGCTGGTCATGATCAATGATACGTATTTGACGGATTTGACATCATGATGTATGGCCGATTTGTTGAGAACTGCTGACTGATTCTCTCTGAAAAGAAAGTAGCTGATGTTTATATTTTTAATTATACTGCTTGAGTTTAGTGCCAGTATTGCCTTATGATAAAGGTTTTCGATAATGGACGCGGAGCTGTTCCATGGATTAGGTCTGGCTACTGAATATCTGATCGGATATTTGTATTCTTACTGGGTTCAGTTGTCCTTGTCACTCCATGAATAATATACATTCGATAGCAATCATGCCGTATGATGGACGATGGAATGAGCGGATAATGTGGTGTCATATAAAGAGAGCACATCTGCATCAGAGCAAATTCATCATATGAAAGGCAAAAAAGCTAGTCCTGTTATATCATAGTTTTGCTATTTTTAACTTTTCAAGGTTTTCTGAAGCATATTTTTTGAGCGATAACAAAACCCCACCACGACAGTGGTGATATGGATTTTATGAGCATAAAGAAGGGGGTACCGAGAGCGAAAGAGTGGTACAGCATGAGATGACGAAGAGGGCTTGGTGTTAGTACATAGGGGATTGTTGGTGATCGTGCGAAAGGGAGTGTGTCACAGCTACATAGACAAAGAGAGAGTTAGAGAGTTGTGGATACAGTGGAGGGGAGTACAAAATAACAATACAAGCGTCTAATCCGTCATTCAAATTTCAGCCGTCGTCCATCAAAGAATTTCCGCGTCCATAATCAAAGATCTAACTCATATCGTAGCCTTAGCACCAAATAAAGAGAATAAATCATAATATACATAAAACTAGGCTAATTCCTTGCAAGAGAGGAGCGATCAACAGTTTGCATTGATGCCAGCAAGACATCATGATGATCCATAAATATCACATCCGTATCGCTGCTAAGTATTCTTAATCCAAATGATTTTATTTGTAAATTTGTTATCTTGAGTATGATTTATCTCAGTCACGCTTTGATTGTGCCTGTTTATATGAACACAATGAGAATATTGAAATACATAGGTTCATACGGCCCCTAGCCCCGGGTTAAGCGGAACGTACCGCCATAGATCTTGCACGCTATGCTCGTATTTTTCTATCAGCATGCGATATGTATCACCAAATTTGAGAACCTTCAAGTAGAGGCGCTAAATGATATAGCCCTGTTTTATAAGATTTCGCAATAATATTTTGTGACGCTGATCAAAATTGTCACATAAAATCGATCTAGCAAATGCTACTAGGCGAGATATGTGTACTCCATATGCAGGTCCCTCTGGTATATCACTGTCCAGATATTGTAATCATCTCTTTTTTCCTGAAGTCGACGAGAGAGAATGCCCGCTTCATTTTTATAGAGAAAAAGGTCTAAATTAGATCTGCTGTTAGGGCGTTCTGTAGTTTCTTTCAAATCCAGCGAAGGTGGATATATATCCTTCACAGTGTCATTCATATAGCGATTATCCACAGCAATATGATCGTCTATATAGCGTTTGGTGAATGAGAAGGAACGGGCTTTGAAGTGATCTGTCGTATTCATAAGAGAACAGATACAGATCAGCCAAAGGGGGCACAGTTAGTACCCATTGGAATATTGGGTATTTGGTTGTTGATATATTGTATTGCCAAATTTCAGATATATATTATTAATGAGGAATTCAAGCAAATCTATCAACAAGGAAACATCCTATGAATGACATCCCTTGTATGTAGAAGATCTAAAGAATGCTTTATGGCTTCTGAGATTAATATATCTGCGATCAGTTTTCTTAAACATCGATACTGTTAATGAACTAATACGTTCAGTAACGTCTTGGTTCAATAATATCCAAACAGAACACGTCACATCCCGATAAAACATTTCACAATAGCCGAGAGAAAGAAAAAAATGGGCGACCACCATCACCATAATGTCACCCTCGCGTAGCGTTGAGTCACAATATTGGCTGTACCCACAGCTGTGTATTTTAGTTTTGATTATTGCTCACAATATCAGATCTTCAACTTCTTTATCACGATTCCTGGTATATTCGCTTCTATTGATTTAAGTTATCGCATCACCATAGTTTTTGCAGCAGGTTTCCCACGAAACCGAGATGTAATACTGTATTGGCGCAAAGCCTATCAATAGTTCATAAGACGAGGAGTGGTATGATGCTGATAGGCTGCTGATGATTGCAGTGAACGTTAAAGGGGTACACAATATTCTGTGATGGATTAGAGCCTCAATAATCACTCCATACTGAATCACGTGCGATCATCATTTCCGATCAGTCGCGTTTTAATAAGGTGATATTTCATTTCAATTAAATAGACAAAGGCATTCTCATTTGGAAATTGACATGATTTACTATCGTGAATGCCAAGAAAACAATCGTAGCGAGTGAGATATCAAGTTGTTCAAATCAACCGCCAAACTGAAGTTAAAGTTTGGCTGGGACACGTCATGACTCGAATAGTAGTTTTACCAAAAATCGTTGATTGTCATTAAGAATGACTTTTCTTGTACTTGTACCATCAAATGCTGTGCTATCTTCCGAGAAACGTTCAATATCTTCCAGTTTTGTTATCAATTTGGATTTTGAATAAATACTTCATTTACGTATTCCACGATTATTGTCCGGGCTTCAATTGCCACAGAATACCTGATCTAAAAATGATTAGTGTCGGGGCGGTGGGATTAATATTTCATGGGGTAGAGGGAGAGCGCCTATTTTTAACTCTATCTATAGCAATACTTCTTTGTATATAAATGTCAACCTTTTGAGTTGTGAATCTGATGTTCCCGGTAGTTATGGGTACTGTGATGATTTATCACTTATCGCCTATCCCAGATATGTAATAATTTTAGTTTGTGAGTACAACAGATGTGTATCCCATTACATGTAACTACATTAATCACTCTATCCGGTATTTATGGTGGCATTTCATAACTTATATGAACTGTTCGAGATAGATTGTGGCCACAACTGGCTGACACTCGATTAACTCCACCATTGTCTACATCTGTCAGTTGAAATCTTCTCAGTGTATTCTGTATTTTCCAGGTAAACACGCATCGGCCACCACTTTTAGCACCATGTGTTCAAATCATTAAATCACTCTCAAACAGTGCGGATTAATCTTCTAGATTGTCATAAAGCCGTACTTACGTCATTCCGCTGAGGGTTGGAGTTGCCAAATGTCAAACCGCTCTCTAAGTAATGAATTCGGTCTGATATATTTCATCTAGGAAATAATTCCCCACTTGCGAAAGGTCACATCGGTTACTTTACCAAGGCTAGCCATTTCGTTCCGAAACGTCCGAACGTCAGTCATTTCATCAGATGTAAGAAAACCATAGTACATTGATATGTTATCGAAATGCGTCGTACTATATGCGACTACTTCATACCAGTAATTTATGATCAACATCAATGCCATTATGTCATGCAAGTGTAAGTGTACATAAAACGTTCATAGAGGGTAAGATCTATATTTTGTAACATCTTTCAACAGATGTTACTTTTGCGGTGATATTATACTCAAAGCTGAGCTGAATTATTTCATCTTCGCCATGTTCATCATCCCAAGAAATACATATTTATATCAGAGAGTGGAGAAACTTGTATTTTTATAATCATGGCGATTTTTTATCCCTTCGGTTATCCTAATAGGCTATCTATGAACAGTGTTGATTTCTCACCAATCATCAGTGTTAAGGCATGACTGTGATGATGTGTTGCCTGCCCCATGGGGCTCACGGGGTGTGGTTTCCGGGTGTGAAAAATAATAAGAACCGAACGTCGTAATATGCCTGAAATAGTGCTGAAAGCGATGTTAAATTACATTCATGGACAGCACGAACGGTGTGTTGCGGGTATCAAACTGCTGACGTCTGCCTCTTGCAAGAAACTACTCATGTTGATTAAAGTTTTGCTTAAAATCTTTTTTGCAATTTGAAGCTAATCGTGGAAGCGTCCTATGAACTACAGCTATCTGATGAACGTCGGGCCTGGTGCTGGTATCCTGTCTTTCCGACATAATTTACCTCAGTCGATCGGTTTCTTCGGAGAAACTATAGCATGTGTTCATTTATTCATGCGCTGTACGCCGCGTTCAGCAATATTTCAGCTATATAGCGACGATCAAACAAAATTCTCTAAGTATTCAAGTTAATAACTTAGTAAAACATACACACATTAAACTTATGCAACAAAACAATTTCTCTCAAATAACCTAAGATACAGTCTTCTTTCACCAGACTAAAAAGATCTTCCAAAGTAGCTGCTCGATAAAAAGAATCTCTTACAACGTAGCTGCTCGATAAAAAGAATCTCTTACAACCTTAACATCTATACAGCTGATAAGAAAGCGGTCAACAGTTTTCAATGATGCCGGTAAGACATGATGATGTTCCAAAAAATATCAATATCGTATCGCTGATCAGTATTCTTAATCCCTTTGTTATTCGTTGTAAAGTCATATAGAGAATGATGTATCTCAGTCACGCTTCGATTATGACTGTTCATATGATCATCATGAGGATCTTGAAGTACATGGGTTCATACGGCCCCTAGCCCCGGGTTGTAGCGGAATTAGACGCAAGTTACGAAACGTAACGCCATAGATCTTGTACGCTACGCTCGTATTTTGCTATCAGCATGCGATATGTATCTCCATATTTGCGAAACTGAGTGGAGGCGCTTGGAGGCGCTGAGTGGAGGCGCTTGGTGGTATAGCCCTGTTTTCTACGTTACTGCAACAATTTTGCTGTAGCATTTTGCTGAGAGGTAAGAGTGGATTATCAAAATAACTGTAATGTGGCCGGCACTTTAAATACAACAACTCTCATGGCAACTGTTCTTCGTGTTGGCAGTTGGCTTTACACATTCATGACGCTATACGTCGAGCTGATTCCTTCATACCACATTTTGGAGAAGAAAACCAGCTTTCAGAGAATTTCTTGGCCTTTCTATTGTCGAAAACTTTGGATTTATCGTTACAACTCCTACTGATATCCATAATCTCATTTTGAATTTGAAGTCCGCATCGCCCGGTTTGGGTGGCCTTCCTATGCCTTTTGTCAAACTTGTGGCAACTTCCATTTCTGTTCCCCTTGCTCATCTTATGAACCTGTCTTTTCGTTTTGGTATTGTAATAGATGCATTTAAATCTGCTAAGGCTAAACCGATTTTCAAATTTGGTGAACAAGCCCTCTTTTCAAACTATAGGCCAATATCCTTCTTACCCGCTCTCAGTAAAATACTAGAAAAGCTTGCAGTAAATATGATGACCAAGTTCCTCGAAGCAAACAATGTAATTTCAGATAGTCAGTACGGATTTAGATCAAACAACTCAACTGTTCATAACCTGGATCTATCAAAAGCCTTTGATACGGTCAACCACGATATCCTCCTCTCTAAGCTACATCATTATGGTTTCCGGAACACGGTCAATAACTGTCAGAAGCTATCTATCTAATACAGTACAGCGCGTCTCCTATAATAATATACTTCCATCTCCCATGAATATCACATGTGGAGTACCGCAAGGTTCAATTCTGGGTCCCCTTCGCTTTTTGCTTTACATTACTGACATAAATAATGTTACAAATCTCTTTCGCATCATCCTCTTTGCTTACGTCACCAGTGTTATATATTCATTTGTAAATCTTGAACATGTCATTAGAATCATGTCACAAGAACTATATGAACTCCACATATGGTTTTCGGAAAACCGACTATCTTTGAACGTGAACAAAACCAAACTTATGATTATCAAGCCTAACAAACAATGTTTGCAGCAGCCACCACAATTATTTATAGCCGATGAATAGATTGAAGCCGTCGGTAGTTTCAAGTTCTTCGGTGTAGTTGTCGTTGTAGTTGTTAAATTGGACAAACCATATTGACTATATTTGTAAAAAAGTAGATAGAAATACAGGAGGCATTAACCACATAAAAAACTCAGTAAACAAAAGAACACTCCTTATTCTGTACTACTCCATAGAATAGAAGCTTTATTTATAAAAACTCGGTCAGCCATCATCTATCGATGCTCTTCCTGGGAGCCGAGTGCTATAACAATCATAATAACAAACAGTGTATAGGGTATAAAAAATAGAGCTCACATTCTAACACAATAAGGATCATGATTTGGTAAAAACATCCTCGTAAATGTATTTAAAACATTCGTGTTTAAACACAGCCAAAGATGAGCTGTTTCTGACACGGGATGGCAGAAAATTCCACGCCACTGGGCCCGAGACAGAGAAGGCTCTCTTATAAAAATCTGTTCGTGAGAATGGGACATATAATTGATCTATATTTACATAGGATCTAGTAAATCGGGTTTGTCTACTTGTAGACAATATAAGCTTGTCTTTTAAATAAGTAGGAGCAGATCCATGTAAGCTGCTGTACACCAGGACACATTCGCTGTACATTACGTGCTGTTTAAATGGAAGCCACTTTAATCGCTTGTATAAGTCGGTGGTAGAAATTTCGAAACCACAATCTAAGATTAACCGAGCAGCTCGTTTTCTTAGTACCTCAATTCTGTGTACATCAGAATCAGTGCACTTCCCCCAAATATTAACACAATAGTTTAGCAGTGGTTGAATAAAACAATTAAAAAACGTTACTCTTGCAGACATAGGCAAAAACATTTTAAGTTTTCTCAACAAGAATAATTTAGAAGCAATCTTCTTGCAAAACATATCAACCTGGTTTTCCCATGAAAGATTTTGATTGATAGTTATACCAAGCAATTTTTCATCAGTAACAGAGTCGATAACATCACCACCAATAGTAATGAACAATTCAGATTGGGGCAGATAGACACGCTTTTGGTGTGTAGTCACTAACATGCTTTTCGTTTTTGTAGTATTTACGGCCATTTGATTATCTTGGCACCAGTTTTTAACCTCAGTTGCCCCATTTTGTAATTTGACTTCAACTTCTGGAATCGATTTACCGGAAGCAGACAGTGTAGAGTCGTCAGCAAACATTGTAGTTTTACAGACTGAGGTATATAGGGGTAGATCATTTATGTATAATAAGAAAAATAAAGGGCCAAGTATAGAACCCTGCGGGACTCCGGATTTGCATGGTAATGGATCGGAAACAGAGCCCTTAAAATTTACACGCTGGTAACGGTCTGTGAGATAAGACATGAACAACTCTATAGTCGAGTTTGTACAGTTATAGATCTTCAGCTTCTGCAGTAAAATATCATGTGAAATTAGATCAAAGGCTTTGCGAAGATCAATGAATATAACACCAACTAAATTCTTTTTGTCTATATCAACAGACCAGTTATCCACAAGATCGGTCAAAGCAGTTTGACACGAGTGAAAATGCCGAAAGCCTGATTGGCCTCCATGATCTTCCGTATCTATCGTACTGTAACATCCTCTGGGGGAACACTTATACTACTCATCTGAACCCTTTAGTATTGCTTCAAAGGCGTATTATCAGTATCATCGCTTTCTAGAATAAACGCGACCATACTCAAACATTATTTTCAGATCTAAAAATCCTGCCAGTTATAAGCCTGAAATTCTACAGCTGGTTCATAATTTCCTATACCATTTTGAGTTTATTCCTGCTCAGTTTCATAATCACTTGACAAAGTTGTCTGAAGTCCATCGTTACCCTACAAGAAATCGCGAGATAAACTTGTACAGACCCTTTTATGTATCCAATTTGTCCTATTATACAGCCAGTCACGGGACCACGGGACCACGGGAATGGAACAGGCTCCCCTCAAAACTTAAAAACATAACATCCTCGTCATTATTTAAATAAATCTCAAAGCTTTTTTACTTGAAAATTAATATATTTTCACTACTTTGCATTTGTTAGTTATTCCTTTGCTTATTGTATATTTCACTGTCACCAGTTGTCTTTTAGTATTGTGACCAGAGCTATTTCTTATGAGATAGAACAAGCCCATCGGGTTTTATTCCAGCCATAATGAAACATTATATAATTAAGATACAGGGGTAAAAGCGTTCGGTGTCCGGTTTTTCACGTATATTATCGTTCTATTAGCGTTTGAAACGCGTTCAATAGCGTTCTAAATGCGTTTTGTATTCGTTTCGTTTGCTTCTCAAAGAACGCGTTTATATCTCGCAAACGCGTTTGATCATCGGTATGTTCATTTATCTTTCGTTTCGTTTCGCTTAAAACGCGTTTCACGAACGCGTTTATGAACGCGTTTGAAACGCGTTTTGAAAACGCGTTTCGAAACTCGTTTTGGAAACGCGTTTCGGAACGCGTTTTATTGTTGTTGTTGTTAAATAAGCATCACCGTCCACACCACGGTTGCTTCGTCGGGCGAGAATATTATTTGGTCTGTTTTTTTTATCTTTGTACAACGGTTCGGCGACTGAGTGTTGATCAAAAGCTGCATGGAGTCAAGGTCAGGCGAAATGCTTTTTCGGTTCGGTATCACACGCCTGACTAATCATTTCGCTTGGTACTGGAAGACAAATATTTCTTCGCTTGGTGAACGAAAAGATTTAAGCTTGCGTTTGAAACGCGTTTTGAAAACGCGTTTCGAAACGCGTTTTGGAAACGCGTTTCGTAACGCGTTTTGTTGTTGTTGTTGTTAAATATTAAGCATTACCGTCCACACCACGGTTGCTTCGTCGGGCGAGAATATTATTTGGTCTGTTTTTTTATCTTTGTACAACGGTTCGGCGACTGAGTGTTGGTCAAAAGCTGCATGGAGTCAAGGTCAGGCGAAACGATTTTTCGGCTCAGTATCACATGCCTGACTAATCATTTTGCTTGATACGGGAAGACATATATTGTTTCGCTTGGTGAACGAAAAGATTTAATCTTAGCGCAATATATAAACGAAACGAATTACTGGACACAGAACGTGTTTACCCTTGTATATTAAAGGCTATGCCACCTATATTTATAGCACAGGGATTATAATAGCGGCTGGGGAAAGCCCCGACACGTGGACTTCCTGGCCTGGTTTGCAAAATAAAAACACAAATTTGCACAAAGTCGAACGAAAAGAGAAACCCGTTCGAAACGCGTTTATAAAACGCATTCACAAACGCGTTTATAAACGCGTTTTGATCAGAGCAAACGCGTTTGACGAGGGAAACGCGTTTTGATCAAATAAAAATTAAGCGATATTGAAAGCGTTTCGTTTACTATAATCGTTTGGTAAGCGTTTGAAACGCGTTTACATTTCGTTCCGTTCGCGTTTCGTTAGGTCAAACTAAACGAAAATAACCGGACACCGAACGCTTTTACCCCTGTATGTACTTATTATTTTTTCTTGTAATTGGTGACTAAAATTTCATTCATCCCCGCCCCAGGCCTGGTTGGGTCGAGCAATATATCTGCAATCAGAACCGCATTTGGAAAACGTAAGCAACTGCTATTCTTTACCAAGATCAAAACAACCGTTCCGATGTTTCTGAAAATAAACAGCTTTATTATAGAACTGGAGAAAATAATTCATGGAAATAGAGATTAGAGGCTATTCAACTTGTAGCAATTCCCCCCCCCCCCCCCACGCAGTGATTGTGTGACACAAGTGTGAATGCCCAGCCTAAATCGATACATATTTTGAATAATATCCGACTCTGGATCCGAGACCAATAGGTCCGAGTAGCCGCCACTTGGGCAGACAGACGCTCGGAACGCATCCGGTCCAATTCTGTGCCAAAATAAGTCATCACGTCTCCCTTCTGTGTATCATTTTCCAGATACTCCAGCCCTTTGAGGCAGTCATTTGTTCCATCAAATCGTCCGTCTTAACGTACAGTCGGCATGTTCCTTCGTGTCGATGGAAGTTTACGATGTTACAGACAGTTTGCTCCAGACACTTTCTGGCACAGCTCGAAGAGGAGCGTGCCCTTATCGTATTGACAGGTTCGGCGAGTACTTTGAAATCTCCGTCGCCGTTCAATGTCCGGATTCGAACAAATTGACTGCTCCTTTTCTCGCCTCCAGGGAAGTGTCTTTCATTTCTCACCTCTTGTTCAAAATCAATAAACCGCGTGGAACTTTCGGAACTGCCACCAGCGGAAGTTACAGGTAGGGTAGCAGAAGTTGGATAATCATTATTTTTCACTCTATGTGTCGATATCACCGATGATGTAATAAGTGGGTCTGCTTCCTTGCTTTCAGCTTTGTATTGACAGGCGTACTGCAGTTTAGCTGTACACTCATATTTGTCCCAGGCTCCTGAACCGCCCTCTGGTGGATACCAGAACGCACAGTCTCGCGGCTTTGTAAAGATCACCAGCACACGGACAAAGTTTTGGGCGGTCAATCCCATCCAATCTGTAAACGTGACGGTTGTTCCGTCTGTCCAATGCCACTCTCCACTGGTAAATCTTAATCCAATCCAGAAACCAGGCCATTTTTTAAACGATCTGAAGAACTGGTTGAGCTCTTCACTGGGAATTATCACTAATCCACCTCCGTTGATGGTGCAGGCTTTCGCAGCATCTTCCCATGTAAGTTGGGTAGAGTGGAAAGAATAGCACGTGTTTCCATGAACAGTCATAAGAGTTCCCCTAAGATCAGGGCACCTGTTTGTGGAGCTGTCACCCTCGGAGAGCGAAGGAGCACCGACGAGGATAAGAACGCTGAAATATACACCAGCAAATGTGGTTCTCAAGGAAAAGCTTTTCTGCAAGGAAGGTCTTTGGACTACGAGGACTTCGCTCATACACATTTGAGCAATGCAACGTACACCCCTGGTTCCAGAAATCAAGAAGATAATTTTCGTTTAAAGCAATCATCCTCTTCTCTATATTGGAATTTAGTTTCCTGGAGAGAGTATCTCATAAGCAGTTTACATCGTTTGTTGTCATAGCTACTTGTCATTGACGTTTAGATTTATTGATTTGTGCTTTGTGATATACATATGCATTATATATTATATTGAGGGCATTGTTGTTAAGGGTCATTTGTATTCCAGCAGGCAAGCAATGCGATGCGTGTGGTCGTAAAATTCCTATCTAGAAGACACGATACATACTCCTTTTCAATACACAAACGTGGTATACCATTTCCGAACGGCAAAAAAAACACAACAAATCGGTCAGATATAAGGTTTAACAAAAAAAGAATTTTTTACATCCATATATTTCCCTAGGGAAGTACGTATCCCAAATCTGATCAAGGGTGAACCAACTACTAAAATTATTCCATTTTAGGAGACCGTTTCACTGGGTACATGGGGCGTGTTATATACTTTTGAAGAAATCGATTGTATAGTGGCTTCAGAGAAAGCTACACAAATTAAGTCTTTGCCAAGCGAATTCTTAGGAAGTACCCTCGCTAGAAAATGTATGATCGATTCACTGGTTTGTTCCGCCAAACCGCTGCGAATTTTGGCACGTTTGAATTCATCTCAGGCCGAAGTCCTTAGATGTCATTTTGCCACTAAATTGGTTTTGAAATGAGCTGCGCAAAATGTTTTGCCAGAACCACCCGTTTTTTCGATATGATGCAATTTAAAATATGAAATTGATTTCAGACAGTAAATCAAATGCATTACGTAAAAGACTTGTTTGTGTGTGGGAAGAATTTTGATTTATATCTTATCATATATGTTACTATGACATAATATGTATATGTTGATGTCCACTGAAAACTGAGACTATCACCCACTTATATATGTAAGTTCAATCATATTATCACCATAATGATCATATAAAACTTCGCTTTAAGAGAAGTGTGCTTTTCGTCGCTTATAGCACTTTGCTATTTCGTGAAAGGGCTATTGTTAATTTTAACTACTGATTGGCATGCAGTGCGTTGACGTCACACTCCACTCTTCTGTTAGACGAGGCTTACCGTCGGCAATACACGTCACATGTATTTAACATGCAATCATGTCAAAGTTTGAGAAGAAAAACAAATAAAAATGTGGTACATCAATCTAGATTGATCACCGATTACATCCGTTTTTTAATAACTTTGAAATATATCCTTGGGTTTGTGCTGCAGAAGAGAACAATGTTAGGAAAGTAGGCTGCCTTTATATTTGAAAACATAGGCGAAATGGTATTCTCTCGGGATCGAGTGAGTGAATATGATTTAACGTCGCTTTCAACACTATTTCAGTCATATCACGACGTTTGATTCCTATTCCTTTTCACACCCTGAAACCACACGGGTCAGAGTCCTGTTCCTTTTTACACCCGAGAACTCCACAGGTGGGGTCCTATTCTTTTTCACACCCGGGAAACCCACGGGTGCCTCAGTTAGTCGCCTCTTACGACAAGCTGTCTGAAGAGCTGATTCTTACCATGACCTGCGGTGTGTACAACGACATCCCAGGTCAATCCCCGGAATCCCCACGGGGTTCTCTCGGGAGTGTTTAAGTTTGAATGCAAGGAGGTCAGAAGCTATAGTCTCTAGCGACGGAAACGTCAAAGAAATGATCATGACTACGTGGTGAATGTTGATATCGTGACTTACTGCCCTGGTTATCTTTTATCATCTCAATTCCCACTGATCAATTCATTTTGGTTCACTGTTCGATGTATTTACAATTAAGATTGTTTTGGTGATTGCAGGTGGTATATTTCTTTAGTTATCAAACTAGACAATAGGTTTTAATGATTTGTGAATAACTAAACACTGTAGTGCTTAATACATTGTACTATCCATTCGGAAGTGGATCTTTAGATTTCTTGAAATAATTCTGATAGAGCTATATGGGTAAATCTGGTTATTGTGATAACAGCAATATGAGTCTAAAACTGGACAGTATAGTGTCATAACAGGTTTCGCTCCGTTAGAGCTTATCAAATGTCAAATACAATATATTTTGTGCCGTAGTTTACAATTGTTGTTGCATGTGTAACGTGTGTCGGGCTGGTCAATGAACGGGACGCAGCTGAGCTAGGTCTCGTTATATGGTAGCGTACAAGCTGTCAGGCCGCTGTCCCTGCCGACACTAGTCCTTGCCAACTAGAGATTCACTTCGATCTGTCACCTTATCTGGATCGAGAGAGTAGGAGAGTGTAGAGACAACCAAGGCTGATATAGAGTCAAATAATATGCAATAATATTCAGTTAAATGTACAGGATGATCGCGGTTCAAAGATGTAAATATGTACAGTGTTAATATAAAGTGCCGTGTAAAGGGTGGCCTGGCTGCTGGCCCTTTCCACACGGTAGGTAATCGTAGGGGCGGCCTGGCTGCTGGCCCCTCTCTTGCTATGGAATGTCGTTGGAGCGAGGCTAAGGATAGCGGATCGACGTCCCTCTTTCTCCCGGCTGTTGGAGCGAGGCTATGGATATAGCGGCTCTCCTCCCTCTAAGGTCCCCAGAAAGCGTCGTGGCTTCCCACCGTGGATATGATCGTCCTCCCCTTATAGGTGCGTATGGTCCCGGAGATTGCTTCGTCTTCCCACCGTGGATACGTGTACCTTCGCCTGGTTGGTACGTATTCCCTTCCCTAGGTCGCTTCGTCTTCCCACCGTGGATACGTCTGCTTCTCCTTGTAAGAGATCCCCTCTACCGGTAAGTTCGTCTTCCACCGTGGATACGTCTGCTTCTCCTTGGAAGAGATCCCCTCTACAGGTAGGTTCGTCTTCCCACCGTGGATATGATCGTCCTCCCCTTATAGGTGCGTATGGTCCCGGAGATTGCTTCGACTTCCCCCCGTGGATACGTGTACCTTCGCCTGGATGGTACGTATTCCCTTCCCTAGGTCGCTTCGTCTTCCCACCGTGGATACGTCTGCTTCTCCTTGTAAGAGATCCCCTCTACAGGTAGGTTCGTCTTCCCACCGTGGATATGTCTGCTTCTCCTTGGAAGAGATCCCCTCTACAGGTAGGTTCGTCTTCCCATCGTGGATACGTCTGCTTCTTGTATTCCACTCTACAGGTAGGTTCGCCTTCCCACCGTGGATGCGTCTGCTTCTTCTTGTATTCCACTCCACAGGTAGGTTCGCCTTCCCACCGTGGATGCGTCCGCTTCTCCACAGTTATAACCTGTCTTGCGAGGATGCTTTCGTATCGTCTTCCCTCCAAGGTAAGTATAGGTTCCCCAGAAAGTCCCCTGAATGTGTCGTGGCTTCTCACCGTGAATATGACCGTCTTCCCCTCGCTGGTACGTATTTTCCTAGAGATAGACTCGCCTTCCCTCCGTGGATACGTCTGTTTTCCTTGTAGGTACGTATTCCCTTCTACAGGTCGGTGCGTCTTCCCACCGTAGATGCGTCTGTCTTCACCTGGTTTGTAAGTATCGGCCATGCCACTTCTTCCGTGTGAGTACTATCTCATCCTAGGTTCGTCTAATAACCGTGATCTCGGCAGACTTCTATCCAGGCGTAGTCTGGCTTGCGAGGATCCTCTCCTCAGGATGTATCCGGCTAGATGATGTGGTCTAATATAACGTTTCTGGCAGCGAATCTGTCTGCAAACGTTTTGAGATGCTGCTTCGGTGGCGTGCTCGTAGGCACCGTAAACGGCCCAGACTGAGGTACTCACGACGACCGATAAAGCAGACTTCCTTCGATAGACTTCCTTCAACGTCTCAGATCACATCAAATTGCCCTGCTTCCCCTCACAGGTTGGTACCAGTTTTCTGTCACACATTTCACGGCGCTCTTAGACAGCGTTATGCCTCTCCGCCGTGAACACTTCAGGGCCCCAACACATAAGCCGGCTTGTGAGAGTGACTTCTTCCTTCGAGCTCCAATCAGGTAGCTACATTTGGATCCTAGGTATCGTCAGTGCGGTATAGTGCTCCCATATATCAGCAGCCCAATTCCATAACCCTTGGAACATTAACGGTCGCCCGAACGCAGCCCAGCATTCGCCGACAACACTACTGCTCAATACCCTTCACTAATACTACAGTCACTGGACTTCCTATGTTCCCTCTTCTTCGTACAGGCACCGTCCACCGATTACACGTCTGTGCATGCAATACACTGTTCAGTCTATTTGCCCAATAGAAGAGTGTAGTTACCTGGTTACAGTTCAGATCCGAAGTGATTTCCATGCCTGATCTCCGTCTTTTATACATACCAGGCCACGTACATGTAACGTCTAGTTGCCCGTATGAAATCTCACACTTTCCCGCAGCGCCATCTGCACTATCCAGTCAAAGACAACTCACACCATTGTACACTTTAGGAACGATAACTCCAACCGTGATCACAAAGCAGACTTTGTGGGAATTCCCGACTTCTAGTTTCACTTTCGTTACTGCTGATTATATCGCCGTATGTTGCCTGCACAGTTTCTTTGTCAACGGGAACATTATGCAGTAGTCTCTGTTGATATCACAGACCAAGAATGGGCAAAAATACTGGACGGTAAGTTCATTCAGTCATATATCCGTCGTATACCCGTATTTATGTTGAGCATTGTGGCATCATATGGGCCCCGATTTCCGTCATATTTCAGGGTTGGCGTGCACTTTTCGCTCCAGACTTGCGCTTCGGTTCGGGCTTTAGCTAAGATTCATAGCGTCTCCCTTCCCTCATCGCTATGCCGACGACAAATACATTTCCCTGGTGGTAAGTCGAACATCTCCATGGCGCACTTATTATTACCTTTGCGCTCTATTGGACCTTCATTAACTTGAGAAAATGGGCCGCCATGAATAAAAATACAGAAATGGCAGACTATATGGCCATTCGTCGTTCACAAATTAATTACAGACGTTAAAATTATCCCTATGGAGCCTCAAAATCACCTGAAATCGAGGGTCAAGAAGATGAGCATTTCCGTCATAATAGACCCCGTGTATACAGGGGATGATAAACAACATCGATTATGGTATTTTTATTCATGGCGGCCCTATTTCTCAAGTTAATGAAGGTCCAATAGGGCGCAAAGGTAATAATAAGTGCGCCATGGAGATGTTCGAATTACCACCAGGTAAATGTATTTGTCGTCGGCATAGCGGTGAGGGAAGGGAGACGCTATGAATCTTAGCTATTCGGGCTTGTGCTCAGTCCCGATTTAACGTTTAGGGGATACCAAAATTCGTTACACATGGTTGCAGAAAATGGTCATCATAACAAAACAAAATACTTATTACAGTGAGGCATTTGCGCATGTTAGTATGTGCGTTCTATATATTCTATTAATTTATTAAATATGCCTCGATTAAACATGATCAAATCTTCAGGGATTAGCATTACGCGAAGATCTACCACTGATTAAATAGCTACCGTTAAATGATGCATGAGAGTTTTCACTAGCGAGAGCATGTACAATGATCATTATGTTATCTCCATGGATCTTGTCAGAGATCTGATCTATGTATAACACTGAGTATCCGATAAGAGAGCGCTACCTCTCTACAATGGAGGTAAATAGGGTCGTATTTGCTTAATACGTTGGCCTCTTTTTCCGCTTCAAAACTTCAGATTAAAGATAAGACTTCAAGAAAAGGTATAAAATATGAATTATTACATTCATGTGCACGCCAGCACTCGTAACCCTAGTTGTGTGAAAACGACAATAAAGCGATAAACTCGAACATTTCAACATTACAGCTCAAAGGTAGAGGTCACAGGTCGTCCCTAATGTATTCCAGACTCAAACAGTCATGTGTTCAATAATATTAGAACTGAGTCTGAGCTTGATATCCGCGTCTTTCCGAACAATCTCATAACCGACCTTTCATAAATAAAGGAATTCCATCAATTCCCAATTCAGATCGGTTTTGTATCCAGAACGATTCAACGGTTATTAACGACGCGGTGCAAGGTTTAATGTATACCAAGGGAGGGGCCTAAAGTGACTAAAAAAGGTGATACCTAAGACGAGACGTGTCATCCTGGAAGAGTTGTGTGATCCTCGAAAATGTACAGCACCGAGCTACAAACTCATTTCTGAAATAAAAGACTAACCATATGAAGATCGTTACGCGCATCAGGTCTTCACGAAATAGAGGGCACAGCTTACAAATATTTCAGAATCGTGCATACAAAGCGGTACGACACAACTTCTTCAGCAACCGAGTATGTAACTTGTGGAATTCACCACCAGAAACAGTGGTGTCATCATGTCACGTGTTATTAGTGCCAGACAAATCCATTAAAGAAAATCATCTGTTAAACGATGCTCTGGACGATTTCAAGTGTATCTAACCATATACTTTGGCCATAACCTGGAGCCAAGTCGTCCAAATGGAATTTTCAAATCACCATTATCTGAGGATTTGTCATTAAATGTAGTGTGTCTTCACCTATATATTTATATGTTGTTCCTCGCCAGACAAGGCTATTTGAGATGGCGAGCGAATGACCAAACGTATTTGAGAGACTTGTGGTATCGCGAGGAAATGGTGTGATACGAAGCCACTTAGAGGCAAAGGACGTTTCTCGGTTAGTCGTTTAAGTATGTAATGCCGATTGAGGACGCGAGGGGAGAAGCGAGGGAACCAGCGTGAAGTCAGTTCGACCGTCAGCATGGGTCGTTACCTCATGTAAGGATATATTGTTCAGACTTTATACATATGAAAAGCCCTGGGTCGTATTGTTATCCATAGACTCGTCTATTATGTTCATTGTCCTGGAATACTTATATTCCGCTGAACTCGCTCGCGCTACCTGAATACAGATGATTGTGAGTTGTCTTCATTACGCTTGCTTCTCTCTATGCGAGACAGGGAAATAGAAGCAGCTGGTTTCCCATACGTGGGATATAATACCTGGAGTTTCGCAGTTTGTAGTTCGCGATGGAAATCGCTCGATACCTGCCTATAAAGCCATATCTGCCTTATGAATGTCTGCGAAACTTCGTGCGAGTATTTTATTTCCCGCGACAGGTAAATGACGCACGAATGGATCGCTCCAATATCAATATTTAGACATATTTCTGACCGTTTTAATCGTATTGAATGTGTTATGGTCGGGAGAAAATATATACGTGCGAGGCGCATCAACATCTTCTAACACAATTTTGAATGTCGCTGTCCTGTGTTGGAGGCGAGATGCGGCCATTCATTCTTGGTAGGCCTCTACTAAAAAAAAAATCGCAAAAAACACGTAGTTGAGGACAAAAATAAGAAAGTGTTTGCTTTATTCTGGTCGATATATAAATGGTTTTCGAATATTTGTAGCTCGCAAAATAAACTAGACAGCTTGAACACATTTGCTCCAGCCAAATTTGCCACCAGACGTACGATGTTTTGAGAAACTCTTTTTATTTGCGAATTTTCCCACAAAGGTTTGCAACAGGCCAGGCTTCCATCGTACGAAGGTGCTGCGAAATGCCCTTCTCCCCCTCCCCAAATTAAACGTAATGAAAGAAAATTTGTTGTTTTACTTCTCCGAGCAATGGATCAGTTGATGTATCAGTTCATCCCATGATTTCGTATTCCTCTAATTGTCGTCTGCAACTATTTAATGGAACAAATCGCATTCAATCGTACATGAAAACAATAGAAAATTTAGCTGTCAAGGTGTGACTGTTAGTACATGTAGACTGATCAACGCATATTTTGCTTGAATATAATACCACTGGATATGATTATAGAAGTGTAAGCCACATGGGTACTTTTATCTCTATGATATGCTAAGGATGGCCAAATAGATATAGCTATACGTGAATGCCAAACGATTGACAATTTTAGGGAGTAGCTGACAAACAAACTTTGCTGCTCAGTAACAGTATTGTTTCATTTCATGCACATCAAAATGTAAACATTATTGATCCATAGCCAAACGTGTTCATGATATATTTACAAAATATTTATACATCATTGAAAAGTACTATCACCCGCTGGCAGCGGAATGACGGGGAGGGTTGTTGAAGATATCTCAAGCTTGGATTTTTATGAGACAGACTGACAGCTTGTCTCAGAAATAAAGATTGACGATATTTGTTCATCTGATTCCCCAGCATTTGCGTAAGTTCCTTGGAGAGATCATTGCTTGTCAAGATGATATGATTAACGGATTCGAGCTCTTATGTGTGAAGATTAACACATATCAATGAGACAGCCACACTTAACTGTCTGAGTATATGACACAGGAGAACTGCTGGTCATGTTCTAGCATGTGACATACAAATCAATACATCAGTCGTTACTTCAGGAACAAGACGTTCAAAGATTCTCCGTCAGCTTCTCTCTGTAAGGCGCTGCCACTTTAACCATCCGTGAAGCTTCAGCTGTCGGTTCTAATACGAGATCAACTGTTTGTTTGAGTGGTTAGGGCAAAATTTCTTAGATCAGTCTACGGATAGATGAACTAGAGAAGTACCCCATTACGTACATTTTCACGAAACTTTGTACATTCACATGTACCTCAACCACTAATATTCATAAGAATAATCCGTTTTTTCTTCAAAGCTGAAACATATTACCATAACAGAATCGTCAGTACGCAGCGATAGTCCGTGCTGGAGCGATTCACAGGATACTACATGTTTGGCAACAAAACCTAATCAGACGAGAAATAAATAAAAGTTAGAGTTACAACACATTTTAGGGAAGTGGGAAGAGGTGCCGACATACTGACAGAGCTACATGACTTCACAGTATAGTCTTCCGGTTAACCTATTCTAAAGTACATACCAAGAATCTAACGATTCGTGATATGTGTTGTATCTCAGGTACGCTTTTATTGTACCTGTTCCTGTGGCAACTTGGGTGATATGCCCACACGGCCCCTAGCACCGGCATAAGTGGTATTAGGTACAAATCTAGAGAGCTATGATGGAAATGCTCTGACAACTTGTATATTGGTAATTGGTGAGCTGTTTCGCTGTGACAACTCGTACACTGGGGATTGGTGAGCTGTTTAGTCGTCAGATGAAAATGACGGCATTTAACACAAAAGACAAGTCTGTAAGGCCCGATGTCGACCCAGCATCAACCCGCAAATGCCAGCATATATCAAAGATCAAAAGGTCGGTACAGGGGGCGGGCCTCGGGGACGAAACGTCCACCAGCAGAATCTCTCCATATACAGGTAAAACTTACAACACCTATAAGGGAAGTGGGAAGAGGTGCCGATATAACAAGGGTGATGGAAAAATATGCCGGCGTACTGACAACAAGACCGCACCGCTAAATGCTCTGGCTGGATATTACTCAAAACATCACAGAACCAAAAAGTGACTCCTGCGATGATTTGGATCCCAGCCACGCTTTTGTTTTTGTTGTTCATGTAGACTTTTCGAATGGCGTGACCACACATCCCTATCACTGGCTTGAGCGGTATTAGATACAAATATATAAGTCACTCTATCATATGATTTGGCAAATTATTTCAGGATATTATAACGAAATATCACTGACGACTTCATCATATTAGTCTGATTATTGCAGTTGAGTTTCGTCACTTTTGCTCACAACCTGTGAGATTGTTTCAAGCAATCCGAAAATCGGAGGAAAAATGTTTTGATTTCATCAGTCCGCTTAGTACTGTTATTGAAAATGTTTCCATGATGTCGCTTAAATAGATTTCTAATTAAGTTGAAGTATCTGTTGGATCAGAGGGGGTATATCATCAACTGTGTATTATTTAAGTTCACTGAAACATGTTGTTTTCCAAGTAGGATATTGAAATACGTTCGCCCTCATCAAATGAAATATATTGCATTATATAACGCGCAAAATGTGTCAGGCTATCCGCGAACATAATTGAAAACCATCTCTTCTTACAGAAAGATGATTTTTCCGGAATTGGCAAAACTGGAGTGAATTATCTCGTGCGAGGATGACGAATATGTTTATGTTCCCGTTAAGCCTGTCTTGTTTTTGTCGATGAGATTTTTCGATTTCTTTAAATATGCTAAACACTTTGAAGAAAAACTAGAACTTTGAATAAAAACTAGAAAACGTGACTTTTCTGTCACATTTTGAATTTAACCTTGATGTTCTGCTCGGATGGTATGGCAATCGGCCCAATTACCATAATCTGTAGGCTATAAAATCATTATTATCAAAATTTCTGCTGACTAACATATCATCAAATAGCCAAAGAAATTCAGTCACCTGAAAAATAAGTCTTTTCACATCAAATGGACTAGTTTTGAGAACTCTTTGGCTGTTCTTAGCAACTTTAAGCTCTGATTGTTTTTTTTTATATAAATTTGCAGAAATGTTTATTCTTCTTATTCAAGAAAAATCTTAAATAAGTAAAAGTGGGTTAAATATTCTTACATTTTCTTAATTTCATGAGAAATAATCTCTTAAGTTTCTCCCACTTTTTACTTATTTAAGACTTTTCTTGAATAAGAAAAATAAACATTTCTGCAAATTTACAAAAAGGAAGCAGAGTTTAAAATTGCTAAGAACAGCCAAGAATTTCTCCAAATTATTCTATTTGATGTGAGAACACATATCTGTCAGGCACTCAAATTTACTGTGCTATAGACACTTGATAGAGGACAGAACTGATTTCTTATTTAAGATTTTTTTAAGATTATTAATCTCATTCGAGCTAATTTTTTCTTACTGTGTATGCGCTGACATGAATCAGTCCAGAATGAGTTCACGATCGATGCCATTCTCCGCATTTATTATTCTCCCGGAACTTTACTCTCCTCCTCCCCGGGGTTCTTCTGGAAAGTTATTGTTTGCTAAGCGGCGATTATCATTATTATTATTCAAGTATAAACACCATTTGGGGTCCTGGGTCAATGGAAAATTCGAATGAAATTAAATGTTGTGTTTGAAAGGTCTCTGACGCACACGTTTCAAAACCGTTTGAGCGCCGACAGAAAAACAACTTCTTTAATTTGACATATCCATAGATTTGGAATTAAAAACGATAAAAGCCAGCACTTGATCGATAAAAACAGTAGTCATTTCGTCTGTCGGGTCTGGTCAGTTGGCGTTGAACTGTGTTTCATGCAGAGCCAAAACAATTTATTGTTCTAAGTGATGGTATCTAAAATTGAAAAAGTAATAAAAAAGGAATTGAATTACAGAAGCCGTCTTTAGACGGAGCGAATAATAAGTGGTATATTGATCGGTTTTAAAATGGATATATACAAACAGAACAGTACCGGAGTCTGTGCATGTAATTACTAAAGCGTCACTTCATAAATAAAATAAAATAATGGAGCTATAGAAGATGTGAATCGACAAAAAGACTGACACGGAATTGGTTTCGGCCGTCCCAGTTGAGTATAACGGTCTTGAGTCGTAGCACATTCAAATTGCTGGAGAAAGAAAAACAACACATATTCCCAAATAATGGGCAAATATATAATTTACAAATATATCAATATTGTTATCAAACATTGACGGCATTTTCTTTAACCCTATATGGCCTGGGCTGCAGACTGAGGGGCGAAACGTGCCCCCTATATATTTTTCCTATCTCTAAGTCTAGAGTGCTGAAACTTACCACATTATATGTTTGTGTCAAGTTCTACTAGAAAATGTAACAAAAGACGTCCACCAGGATGACGTCACAGTGAAGTCATCTTAAAAAAAAAAAAACATTTGACGATTTTTCGATCAGATTTTTCCAATTCATTATTCATACCTTTCTTCCTAAAAACTGCGTGATAAATTAGTAAATAGTCTGAAGTGAAATAAAATACCTCTTGCCCACTTTTACTGAAAAAACCCCTTTTACTTGAAGAAAACTTGTTGTCTGATAAACCAAATGGTAACCATTTGAATTTTCCTATGATTCTCAGCTTGGGCGGTTACGCAAATAGGCCCAAGATACCCCCAATATGATAAACTACAAAGTCATGGAGTGTCAGCTCTCACGCTTCTGTTGTTCTGGATATAAGAGCAAAAAAGAAAAACTAGGGCGAAAAGTGCCGCCCCTAGGCCAGGTAAGGCTAATAGTGCGCACTATCGGGATGTTAGCGATGGCTTCCCTCTCTACACCAAAGTATTTCATAAATTATTTCATTGCTGTGTTTGTTTTTCTATACGTTATTCATGTCTGTTTAACTCAAGACGTCCAAGACCCTTAAAATGTCCACACATTTAGGGATAAAAAACATATGGTGTTTCTCAACCAAAATCCCAGAGGTTGTGTAGGATCGTCTATCTGGTAGTGTGTATTCTTGGTGTGCACGGTCGTGAATTTATCCTTCTTCGAGATCCAACGGGACCCAATTACAATAAATTTATGAATACATATAATCAAACATCTTCTATCACAAAGTGCATGGATCCCATTCTACCGCGACAGTTTATCTTGGAAGAGTGATTCGTGGGGATTATGAATGACTATGGCTATCGGCGATTCGGTCAGAATCTCAACAACGTTGAACGTACAGCGTGAAGGGACATTTTTGAGCATTTATGATGGAATGTGCTTTGTCACACAGCTGATAAATGAGTTATTTGTTGTCTGGTCGGTGATTTATCAGGCTTGCGGCTCGTCTGATAATTCTGCTACCAGACTGCAGAAATTCCTATACTGTGCTAATTACAACACATATAAGGGAAGTGGGAAGAGGTGCCGACATACTGGCAGATCCACATGACTTCACAGTATTATAGTCTTCCGGTTAACCTATTCTACAGCACATACCAAGAATCTAACGATTCGTGATGTACATGTATTACTACTTACTTCCAGGTAATAACGCTGGCTGTGAAGTATCTTCTCACTCATGTTTTCACGTTGTAGGACTAGTTTCTTATAGTACACTGAACCTTGTGTGTTTGATATGGTTTCTCGGCCATAACCAATGTGAATTGTGTTAGCGCCAATAAAGAAATTGAATTGAAACTGAATTAAAAAATTGTACTACATTTTGGACGTCGTGCCAGATTGACAGTGACATTGAAATCTTAGGAAGGCTAATGAGTGTCCAGACCTATTGTATATTAAAGCATTATATATATATGTACTACCAATTAGAACGTCGTGCCAGATTGACAGTGAAATCTTAGGAAGACTAATGAGTGTCCAGACCTATCGTATAAGCATTATATATATATGTACTACCATATCTACTAAGGACCTCGTGTCAGATTGACAGCGACATTGAAATGGTGGCTAAGTGGAAACCTTCCAACCAATGAGAAAATCGGTACGACAGGGGAATACATATTGATAAGAGAATATTTGTCAGTCAGTATGATGCTGTTTCATCGATATCGCATCACAATATTATATATAATGGTTCAGAAGTGGGTTTACAAAGATAATATACTTTCTCTCTTAGTGGAATAACAAGCAAGATATGGCCGATAGAAAACTGATGTTTTATTCTCATGCGGGCGCCATTAAAGCTAGAACGTCATGTCGACTTCAGTCAGTGTGCATGCATGCGATGAGAAGCTAGAGCATTGAGCCGTGAATCTCTGTACTACTCACATAGGCCAAGATCATCAAATAAAACAATAAATTACAAGTGTCTGGTCCGTCATTTATAATTCAGCCGTCGTCCATTAAAGAATATCCGCGTCCATCATCCAAAGACTTATTCCATATTTCATACAACAGCATTAGCACCAAATTCAAAAAGACAATAATAGGAACATTTAACACATGATCTAGCAAATGTTACTAGGCGAGATATGCATACGCCATATGCAGAAAGGGATAGTTTACGATGTCGAAATTGTAATCATCTCTTTTGCCATAAAGTCGACGAGAGACAATACCCGTTTGATTTTTTATAGAGATATAGGTCTAAATATGATGTGCAGGTAGGACTATCTGTAGTTTCCTTCAAGTCCAGTGAAGGTGGATATATATCCTTCACTGCGTCATTTATATATCGAGTCATATTCATAAGAGAACAGATATAGGTCAGCCAACAGGGGTGCACAATTAGTATCCATTGGAATACCTATATTGTATTGCCAAATTTCACATAGATATTTTTAATGAGAAATTCAAGCGCCTCTATGAACAAAGAAATATCCCATGAATGATATCTCTTGTATGTAGTAGAGCTAAAGAATGTTTTATGGTTTCTGACATTAATATATCTACGATCAGTTTTCTTGAACACAGATATTATTTAAGGGTTCACAACCAACATAGAGGTATTTGTTGTGTAATAATTTACCGCTGGGACGTCTTTCATCCCTCGTCAAAACTCCTCGATTGCTGCGATTATTCCACAACAAATTCCGATACGAAGGTTTTGAGTCCAATTCTAACCAGGAGAATTGAATGTTTGAATGTAGAAATAATCAACAAATGCGCAAAACTGATTCTCTCTGAGCGCGGTTGGTACATTTTACCCCCGCCGCAAATACAAGCAGTGTTGCCTGGCTTGCCATAAAAATATATCGTGCAAAACAACTGATTCTTTCAGTGCAGAGAAATAACATATTTCTTGCCCAAGATTAACCACAGAAATATGAGAACTAATGAGCTGGAGGTGGTGTTCCCCAGCGTGTATAGAAGTTGACCTACATGTCACGTGCTTGCCATGGATACGGTACCGGGACAGTGACATTTCCAACACGAGTAGGCTTGCGTTTGTCTGCATCTGTGGGCGCAGGCTAAGAAGAACGAAGTTATATATTTTTTCTCATACAGACTAGTGGGCAGTTTAGGGCTGGAAATGGAGTCCAGCATACTTTTGGTATGTCGTTATGTTTGGTTGGAAGACAATACGGCTTTCCCTGAGAAACATTTTGTGATTGTTAAATAAATCTTCCAGAGCCAATGCAGTTTGGGAGTAAGTAGACGTATTTGATGATTATATGTTTGCTCTCAATTCTTTAACCAGTACATAGTAATAGTAATATTTACATATGAATATTATATTACTTGGAGCTTTGTAGGCTGATAGCAACAAGCCAATATGTTCAGACATAAAAGCAGACATATACGTCTTGAAATCAAGAGCAGCATTCCCAATATGGTCGGACCACTTCTTGCAAATATTCAAATATTTGGGCACTTTGTCGGATCCGAAATAGCCAAAACAAATATTTGCCTTACTCCTGTTTGCTGGTACAATCAACAGCTAAGCATTCTTGCATTCTTTATGCTGATCAAAGGATGAATTATGGATCACAAAAGTCTTTCTCTGGGAAAACCAAAGCTCAAGTGGATTGACTGCCTAATGTGGCGGTTAGATGATGATTTCATTCTGAATGTAGAGTCATATAACAGCTGAAAAGCTAATGAAATCACGACCATTACATATGGATGCGCACTGTTATTGTCACAGAGGACGGAAATGGGTGGTCGGTGGTATTATTTGATTAACTTCAATCCCTGGAACCCTTTAGAAGAGAGCCACCAAGTTGAACACAGCACTGTGGCAATTTCCATGAGCATGATATATTCGGATTGCTTCCTAATATGAAATCCCTACTATAGTGAGGTAACTCACTGTAGATAATTACTACTGGTGTAGAATAAATAAACAAAATAAGTTCAAAGAAATGTTAAATTTTCTTACTGGAAGCTGCTATATCTAAATGCAATATTTATGCATCACTACTATAAACAATATCAATACGGTGTGACTACTCGAACATACATAATTATATGAATATTATTAATACTTGACATGCTCATAGGTGATTTGATTGATATTGTGTATATACTACAACTTGTCGTTATTCAGATGCTATAGAATATAATTGATCTTTGTCTTTGTTATTATTATTATTTATGACTAATTTTCTGTCTTTTTATTATGTTGGAGCAAAACTCCAGCCTCTTGTGTTTATCTGCGGATCGCCGGTCGAGGAGCACCTGTGTCTATCCTATCTGATGCAGTCTCTTGCCAAACGTCTTATATCAATACAAATCTCATTACTCTTTCATTATTCCCTATTTTTCTATGTATTTGATGTTATCTTTGGCAACTCCAAGCCCTGCAAAACTGTACATTTTATCGTATATGTATTCAAGAATGCTACAAGTATCATGTTTCAATTCAAGTGCAGATTATCGTGCAATGGTCAAATCGTCTATCTTAATTACAACACATATAAGTGAAGTGGGAAGAGGTGCCGACATACTGACTAATTAATAGCCGATGGTGTCGAGTCCGATTGATATTTTTGTTCAACAATGAAAACATATTTGACAATGGTTAATGATCTTGCAAATTACAGAATATCAATCGGACTCTATAACTCACGGAGATACAGGCCCCGTGGTGCCATTCCAAGTTTCCAAAACATCAACTTGTTAAATTTTAACTACTTGGACTGCCTCGTAACAAATGTCAGATGTTCTGTAGTATGTTTCGCCCTCTATGTTCTTCAATCCAAATACCCTAATGTTAACATATTTATAATTCTCGTACTACTATTAATCGTCTGTGGTGACATCGAAACCAACCCAGGGCCCGAAAATGGAAACAACAAATACAGCCTCTCAATTCTTCACTTAAATATACGTAGCATCCGTAATAAGCTTGACTTTGTGGACTCTTTGTCAGAGGAATTTGATATAATGTGCTTCACCGAAACAAATCTTGATAACTCCATTACCAACGATGATCTACGTATAGAAGGTTTCGGCGAACCATTCCGTCAAGACAGGAATCCAAATCTTTTATCTCCCTGGGGAGGAATCTTGGTATACACATCAACGCGCCTCAAGTGTACTCGGATACTAGATCTTGAAATAAAAGATTTTGAAACAATGTGGCTCAAAATTAGACTATCAAACAACGTCATCCTCTTAAATATCTCTTACATAGTTCCTAAAAGCCCCGAATCTATATACCTAGCCTTCGAAGACATGATCGAAAATGCATTGGACACTAACGTAAATCTGGTTTTACTGGGCGATCTCAATGATGACCTCTTACATGACAACTCTCGATTTTTGTTTGACATCTCGCAACGATGTAGCATCCATAATATAATATCGGAACCCACTCGAGTTACAGAACGCTCAGCAACTTTGCTGGACCCAATTTTTATTACCAATACTCTTAATATACATGATTGTGGTGTTTTTAATGTCGACCGAAAGATTAGTGATCATGATGCCACATATGTAGATCTGTCAATTAGCTCCAATTTACGACACGCATACAAGAGACAAATCTGGATATATAACGGCAGTGACTACGATAGGTTCAATATGCTATTGAACGACATCGACTGGAATCGTTTTTTCATGGCTTGCCCAGACGTAAACGAAGCATGTGATAATTTCACTGCGAAATTTTATGAAATAGCTAAACAGTGTATCCCAAACAAAACCGTTACGATAAGACCAAACGATAAACCGTGGTTCGATTCTGAGCTACGGAAGGAAATCCGTAAAATAAGGAAAAAGGCTAAGAAGAGCATGAACATTTCTGACTGGAACAGATACAAAACAATTAGAAATAAAGTTAACAATATGAAAAAACATGCCCAAGAAACCTACCATAACAATATAGAAACTGAATTAGACTCAAATAAATCTACTAACCCAAAATTTTATTGGAAAAAACTCAACCAAATTATGAATAGATCAGAAAATAGAGAAATCCCACCGTTAGTGAATATAGATGCTGATGGGAACGAACAAATTGTGGAAGATTGTATGGAGAAGGCCAACTTACTGAATGATTATTTTGCCTCTGTGTCCACTATTGATGACAATGGAGTACAGTTACCCCCCTTTAAATACAAATGTGATGGTAGAATTACAGATATCAGCATAACCGAAGAGGAAATTTTTCATATAATCAAAAACCTTGAAACTAACAAAGCTGTTGGGAATGATTTTATTAGTCATAAAATGCTTAAAGGCGTGTCACGATCAGTATGTAAACCACTTAAAATTTTATTTAATATGTCTTTATCGACCGGCAAATTCCCCAATCAATGGAAAGTCTCTAATATTATACCAGTCTTTAAAAAAGATGATAAACATTTGCCTTCTAACTACCGTCCTATTTCCCTGCTAAGCTGTGTGGCAAAAATAATGGAACGCGTAATATTTAAACATGTGTATAACCACTTGCATTCTAATAACGCTTTTTATAAGTACCAATCAGGTTTTCTTCCCGGTCATTCAACTGTACTACGGTTAATCGATTTTTATCACAATCTATGTAAAACTCTTGATGATGGGGAAATTGCTTGTGTTGTATTTTGTGACATTTCCAAAGCGTTTGACAGTGTCTGGCACAAAGACCTTCTTTTCAAATTAAAACAGTATGGAATAGAAGACGATCTATTAACATGGTTTGAAGACTATCTGAGTGACAGATGCCACTGTGTGCAAACCGGAGTAGCCTATTCGCAAATGAGATCCGGTAACGCCGGCGTTCCACAAGGATCAGTTCTGGGACCTCTTCTTTTTTTAATCTATATCAATGATATCGTTGAAAATCTTATTACTATCGCCCGCCTATTTGCGGACGATACTTGCCTGATGTATTCGTCCCCTAACATACTTGAAATTGAAGTAATAATGAACCATGATCTGCGTAAACTACAAGACTGGTCCAAACAATGGCTATTAAATTTCGATGCTTTAAAAACAGTCATGTTACTAATCAGCAATAGAAACCTAATTAATCTGCCTGAAATCTATTTAGATAACACTCTTCTCCAGATATCCAATAATCACCGTCATTTAGGTTTGGTATTCCAAAATGATTGTAATTGGCACAGTCATATCCATAATATATGTTCAATTGTATCTAAAAGAATTGGAATCCTGCGCAAATTTAAATTCAAACTTAAAAGGAAAACGCTGAACCAAATCTACATCAGCTTTATCAGACCAACCTTTGAATATGCTTCTGTAGTTTGGGACAACTGCACCAAAGAACAATCCGAAACTATTGAAAAACTACAATTGACTGCAGCACGTATTGTTACTGGCCTGCCCGCTTACGCTCCAAGAGAGTCTCTTTATTTTGAAACAGGATGGGAAACGTTGAAAGCTAGGAGGGAAAATTTAAAACTATCAACCATGTACAAAATTCACAATGGTGAAGTACCGCAATACCTAGCAAATCTAGTCACTCCTCTTGTTGGTGAAGCAACACCTTACCGACTTAGAAATGATAATAACTACACTATCCCAAAAACACGTTTAACACTATTTAAAAATTCATTTATACCTTCCGTCATTGATCAATGGAATAATCTTCCGCATGACAGTAGAAATTCGAGCTCATATAATTTGTTCAAGTCTAAAATTTCGGCCAAAAAACCACCCCCTGTGTACTACTCTGTTGGATACAGGAAAATGAATATATGTCAAACGAAATTACGACACGGCTGTAGCCAGCTTAATGGAGATTTATATCACATAAAACTTCACGAAACCGGACATTGCGCATGTGGGGAACCAACAGAGGATGCCGAACATTATTTATTATTTTGTCCGCGTTACGAAAATATAAGAAAGGAATTACTTGATAACATACCGCCAAATACGAATGTCCATCAATTGTTGTGGGGCAGTCCATCTCTCTCGCTAACTAACAATATACAAGTATTCAATGCTGTCCAAAAATTTATCAAAGATAGTCAGCGATTCAGCTAGATGTTTCTTTCAATGAAGTGGACCTGGGTGCCTCTTATTTTCCTTAAAATCAAGACGCCAATCCTTGCACGTGTAGCCTTCACATTTGTCTATCATTGCCTGTAAGAATGTATATGTTCAAATAGTGATCTGTGACTTTTTTAACAAATTTGTTAGATCTGCACTTGGAGATATGCACAAGTTAACGAGACTGTAACGTTGTATAAGTTTATATATTGTTGTTTGATTTTCTTCACAAAATTTGTTTTACCTATATTTGGAGAGGGGAAACTAAGTTGGAAGAACTTGTCCCCAATCCAATTGTTTTGAAGACAATAAAATAAGTTTAAAACAAAAAACAAACAAGAGGACGCGTAAGCTCTATTATTAGCCACATCATATTATCTTCCGAATTAATGTGATGACAAAAATCACAAGGACTGACCTTGGCATATTCACTACTGGGGCTCCTGATTAGTTTTGACCCCTGTTCAGACGGACTGCCAATACAGGGATACACTTTATAATTCCCGACTACCTCGAGCAACCGCTTCATACACATACCGGGTTCAACTATTGTCGAAATATTTTTCACGATTATTTTTTCCGCACACAATTAATTGGTCGACCAACTGATCCAATGGAATCCAGCAGAGTACATCTGTGATTGATTCCACGATGCTGAACATGTTAGATATGTTAGAGCATAGCCGCCAAGGAACGTTTGATTGTATAGTTACAAGGCATTTTACTGTCAGATCCTCACGGTGTTCATACATAAAAAAAAACATACTACAAAAAACATTGAAATTCATGTGGAAAAGAGAAAATCCATCAGTGATATGGATTTTACGATATGGACAGCGTGTATTGTTGGCCTCATTGGACAATGTTGTCAGCTTCTCTCTTGCAACAAAGTAGCGTGTGTTTATACATTTGCACGTGCCAACAACATACGACGAATATTTAGGTTAATAACATAATCTTGTGTTATTTAACATATCATGTTGCTTCAACACAATATTTGTATTGTTAAAACATGTTACATGTGATGTGTGTGTAGATTCGTCGAAGGAGGAAAGAGGTGAACAGTAGTCTTTATTTGGTATCAGGAATATGTCCCGATGGTCCAGTTGTCAGGTGCTTTCGTCAAACAGGATTCCCGGAACAGTTATAGACGAATATATATGTCCGTAATCTGTCCAGAACATAGATTGCTGTGGGGAACAACAACAGCTTTGCGGGACTCATTGTGACTATAATGTATTGATAACGCCTGAATTTGACGATGTGACCATCCGATTTTGATACATGTGCTTGCATATTGTGACTGTTATTAATTTCATCCAACATCTTATTTGAAGAATTAACAGATTCATAACTGCAAACATCGTATGAATCGATCCACCTGACGGTACAATTCGTGTGAATATGCTTAGGATATGTTGAGATCAAATGCTGACAGCGAATGATTCAAACTATGTATTTAGGCAGCATTGTCCATTGATTAACGCAATTGCTACCGGTATGTGTTCGAGAAAACTATTTCGCTTGGAGAATTTTTTTCTAAAATACTTCAGCTCCACAATTCCGACAGGAGATACCTTGACAATGTATGTGATACTGGGCGATTTGATGCTGTGCAACTTCGAGCTAAGCGCCCTCCGAGATTTCTTGAGCTGTCATGCCACTCAAAAGTTGGATTTGAAACGACGCGTACTAGGGAGAGGGGGAAATAAGGATATTACTGAACCGATTGAGGCCTCATCAAGCCAATTCAGATGAATGGTTTCAACAGAGATTTGACCCTGTCGAACAGAAGTCGTGTATCTATGAATTGAAATATCCCATGGGACAATCGAGGCAACCATGTGCGTACATCATCTTACATACAGGATCCCTTCAGGAATTTCTTCATACAACACATACTACAGGGGTAAAAGCGTTCGGTGTGCGGTTATTGTCGTTAAGTTTGACCTAACGAAACGCGAACGGAACTAAATGTAAACGCGTTCCAAACGACTATAGGAAACGAAACGCTTTCAATATCACTTAATTCCTCTTTTATCAAAAGGCGTTTCCCTCGTCAAACGCGTCTGTTCTGATCGAAACTCGTTTAAAAACGCGTTCGAACGCGAAACACGTTTCTCTTTTCGTTCAACTAGGCAAATTTGTGTTCTCATTTTGCAAACCAGGCCAATAAGCCCTCGTTTCGGGGCTTTTTCCAGCCGCTATTATTAATCCCTGTGCTATGAAATAAATGTATGTGGCATAGCCTTTAATATACTGGAGTAAAAACGTACTGTGACGGTAATTTTCTTTTTTTTTAGTTTACGCCATAAACTAATGAACGAGAACGAAACTACCCGTATTTCTAAACGCTAGCTACACTTGTAAACGGAACGGGTTTTTTTAACTTAGCGATTTGATGGGAATATTCGATATCGTTCCGGTTATATATTGCGTTAAACTTAAATCTCTTCGTTCACCACGCGAAACAATATTTGTCTTCCCGTACCACGCGAGACGATTTGTCAGGCGTGTGATACCGAGCCGAAAAACCGTTTCGTTTGAACGTGACTTCATGCAGCTTTTGGACAACAATCAGTCGCCGAACCATAGTACAAATGAAAAAAACAACAGACCAAATACATGTAGTATTTTCGTCCGACGAAGCAACCGTGGTGTGGACGGTAATGTCCATTCGACAACAACAATAATAAAACGCGTTCCAAAACGCGTTCCCAAAACGCTTTTCAAATGCGTTCCTGAAACGCGTTTCAAGCGAAACGAAACGAAAGATACCGATGATCAAACGCGTTTGCGAGGTATAAACGCGTTCTTTGAGAAGCAAACGAAACGAATACAAAACGCTTTCAGAACGCTATTGGAACGCGTTTCAAACGCTAACAGAACGATATTATACGTGAAAACACCGGACACCGAACGCTTTTACCCCTGTATTTTTTTCTGATACGGCGAGAAATAAATGTTAGCATTGGCTACCTACTCGATATCCAGCTTATTTTATAATTGTCAACTGCAAGTTGTTCTTGAAATTGATAATCGCTTCTCTCTTGCAGGAAATCATCTGGATTTAAAAAAAATCATTTCACATATTTTTGAAATTGCTGCAAATTGATGAAAACGGCCTTTCGTTTATTGACGAGAAACTCTTTTGTGGACGACGGCTGAATATTGAATGCCAGATCTAAAACTTTAATACGGAGGAAATTAACTAATGAAGCCAATGTTATTAGTATTACACTACCTATCTACTTGCTGAAATCGAACCAACGACCACTGAGACTATATAGTTTGGCAACAAATCTGCGACAAATAGTTACAGCACCCCTCCTTCCCCCAGATCACTCGATAAGGAATTTCGGACGTCGGAATCTTGCGAGCCCATTCTGTGATAGGTCGAGAGAGGCAATGTGAACTAAATTGTATCAGTATTCGTCAAACTCAGCTTATTCCTGATAATATGGAGTTCCATAAAGTAGAAAGCCTCCTGAGAAGTCGTCCAGAAGGCATTCTCATACAGATGACCTTCCTCTGTTAGGCACAAAGGGCACCAATGTTGCTTGACTGTAGCCTCAATTCTTGTAATTTGAGTTGGCATTGGTTGAAGGCAAAGGAAACCAAATTCATCATCAATACAGAAATGAATTGCCAAAGGCGGTCTATTTCTGGTGACGATGAAAGTTTTTGTTTTTCTCAACTTTGCGTCGTAGATTTTTTGGATCCAAATTATTAGGCTAGAAACTGTATATGTAAAATAATTATGTTGGCAACCGCGAAAACTCTTCTCATCTCAGTCTCATTATCATTGTTTTGATGTTTTTTCAAGCAAATTGGACTGTATCAAGGGGTTTGCAGTGCTAGATTGGGCGATTCTATTATTTTTTGACGGACTCCACCAGTTACCTTGGAAAATCTGGAAACAAAAACTGCATCCAATCATAGAGTGTATTTGAATGTCGTGTATTTTAGTGTTAAAAGAATCATACCAAAACGTTTAGTGTGGCGACTTTTCTAGATGAGCATTCAGAGGACGCTACGTATATTTTGTATATTTGGTTTGTATTGTTAGATCAATATCAGGAATCGCTACATTTGGATCGAACTATTCACGTGATATAACCTGGAAAAAGTCCCGTTGATATGTAGATAAATCTTCTGATGAAGTGAATATGAGCGCTGGTTATTACCCAAAAGTGCCTCAAAGGAATGCCACGAATGTACGGACATTAAACTAGAAGAAACTGCTGTGTGATAGCACTGACTTGCTGGATTGCTAACCGTTTCCACCAGTGTGGTGACTGGTTTTCAGTCTATTAAATCCATATCATTGGGCATCTCTTTTAATACTCAATGCAATATGATTTTGGAAGAGATTTTGAGCACACAAGTGACGTGATCAAAACCGATAGTGTTCCAGGTTTTGACATTTCAGCCGATACCGTTGCTTTTTATAACAATATTTCTCCAAATTAATACACATGCAGAGCTTTTACCAATTCGCCTATCTGAAATGATTGGGTCAGTGAGTGAGAGAATGTTGCTTGTTTGTCCAGAATATTTTAAGTCAAGAATATATGTATTTTTAATCTGCCCTATTGCCAGCCGATATTTCTTGCCAAAGTCGATTAGGGTTTATTTGATAAACCATTATGGTCGGTGAGAACATTTTATTGTTCTGGCATCATTGACAGCTTGGATTCATCAATACGCTCACTTTTCTTATCTATATCTATTTGAGTGCTAACAGCATCGTATACAATGATGCCGTTTTTTTCGGATTCCAGAAAAATTTAAACAATGTACATGGCTGCTTGTCACTGGTTGCATGTGCAGAAATCGTCCGAGAGCCTCAGTGAATGCTTGTCCCAGATACTCCTATAGATGGGGCTTTTCCGCAATTGGGGATCTAACGATAACATACGTGTGTTAACTATGCTTTTTATGCTTATCTCAATAATATTTTAGCAGTTTTAAGCAAACTTTTCACTGAATATAGGCAAACGGAACACCCAGGTACTGATATTCACTAAAGCCTGTCCATTATTATGCTCCTATTGTGGGAAAGCACCACTCACATACAGTCCGTTGTTTTGTCATAAAACATAACCATTGATATTAAAAACTAATTTCAACGTTTTAAGGAATCCCCCATGCTACCCATATTGAAACTATTTTTGAACGATTTAAGAAAGCTGTAGTGTTACATATTTCGAAGGAAGTCAACAGCATTTGCAGAAGGTATTATTACTGAGCCGCCCATATATTCCTAAATTGAACTTCCGAAACATGCCCCTTTCCATCAGCAATATAGACGTCTGTGGATACATTCAGGGGGCTGCTATCGACCACAAATAGAAGAACATGTTTTAACTACATGTTTGCCATTTCCACTGAAATTCTGCTCTTCCAGTAAAAACGGGGCTCATGTCGTTACACACTAAAGTATACACCACGAAAGTTGCTTCTTGAGCGCCCTCGAGAAAATATTAAACGCACATCACTAATACAAATTCATATTGGCGGCCATGCTGAAACCTCTTTCAAGCAAGGTATCAAGGTGATACTCCGATTGCGCATGTCAGCTGTAGGATTTCCGTCGGCATGAAGGTCGACCTCACATGAAAATCCAGGAAAACCTCCTCAAATCAGACGAGACATTTCGAGACAGGGAAGATTGAACTGATTTTGTTAGATAATGCCAGTACCATTGATAGTAGGCCGGCCAAAGACATCAAAAACGCTTTTAAAAACTTTCGATGGCATTTTCTGTTACAAATGGGTACTCATACTGAATTAGTTCTTTGAGTGGTAGAGATCAAGGCAGGAGGGGATACCACCCTGATTTTGTTCAATTAAGGTCATTTTGGGGTCACTCTTTGGGTCAAATAAGGTCAAAAATCGGTTATAAATTAACATCCAACGCATTGTTTGTTACCAATGAGTATCCAAGCTGAATTAGTTGTAAGTAGTGTAGAATGTCAGGTATTCATAGATAACACGTTTATTATAAGAATTTAGGGTCACTTTTGGGGCAAATAAGGTCAAAAATTTGTGAAAGTCGGTTATATGCACAGTACTAATTGTTACGATTGGGTATTCCAGTTGAATCAGTTGAATGTAGTGTAGGGTTGGATGTAGTCATCGATAACACGTTAATTATTAGAATTAAGGTCATTTTAGGGTCATATTTGGGTCAAATGAGGTCAAAAATTGCTGAAAATCGGTTATAAATTATAGTCACAGTATACTAATTGTTACGAACGAGTATCTAAATTGAATCAGTAGTATGTAGTGTAAGTTTTATATGAGGTCAAAATGGGTACAAATCGGTTATAAATTAATATCTACAATACTAATTGTTACGAATGGGTAGACAGACGGAATTAGTTGTATGTGGTGTAGGGTTTAAGAAAGGCATAATAACCATTATGTAACCACTATATTGTCGATGATTATTTTTCTAGCTAATGATTGTACGAGTAGCGCCAAACTAGGCCCATAAATAATCAGATCGATCTGTTTTGTGAAGGGGCTTAACTTTGAGAAATTGCTACTTTCGGCTCCATGTAATCATATTACCTTGAATTATAAGAGCAAAATGAGAATATGAGTCTCAGATGAACCCACATGGTCACCATTTTGAATTTAATAATTGTATTCTCAGCAGAAGATTATGCCAACAGAATAAAAATAGGCATAATTTAATAAGCTATGGCGTTATTCTGCTCAATTTAAACAAGTTTGTAACTAGAATAAAAATATTCTAACAGTAATATGAAAAAAGAAGAATTTCCGGATGACTCCTTATGGTCGCCATTTTGAATTTAACTATCATTTTTAATCTGACGACTAAGCAAATAGATTCAAAATGGGCAAAAGGTATCTGGTTATGATGTGGGATCCTTCGGTTTTGATAAATTTGCACAATCAACTAAGAACAATGCCTTGATATACACGAGCAACATGGAAAAGCAGGAGATTCAGATAACCCCACACAGCTGCCATATCGAATTTGAACATCGTATTTTGATCTTGGGGATATGCAAATAGATTCAAAATGGGAGTAAGTTGTTAGGCTATGCTAAGAGATCCCTCTCTTTTGATAAATTCGCACAATAAGCGAAGAATAGTGCCTTGAAGTAAACGAGCAACATGAAAAAACATGATTTTCAGAAGACCCCATATGACCACCATTTGAATTTTATCATCAAATCTTGATCTTAGGGATACGTAAGTGGATTCAAAAAGAGTATAGGTTGTGGGGCTATGCTTGGAGATCCCATAGTTTTGATAAATTTGCATAATGAGCTGAGAATAATGCCTTGAACTATACGAGCTACGGCCAAAAGTGTGATTTTCAGATGGCCCCATATGGCCGCCATTTTGAATTTGACCATCAAATCTTGATCTTAGACATATGTAAATAGATTCAAAATGGACATAGGATGTTAGGCTATGCATAGAGATCCCTCAGTTTTGATACATTTGCTCAGTGAGGTAAAAATAATGCCTTGAACTACATGAGCAACAGGAAAAAGTGTGATTTTCAGATGACACCATATGGACGCCATTTTGAATTTGACCATCAAATCTTGATCTGTGGGATATGTATATAGATTCAAAATAGGCATAGGATGTTGGGCTATGCTTAGAGATCCATCGGTTTTGCTAAATTTGCATAATGAGCTAAGAATAATGCCTTGAACTACACGAGCAACAGGAAAAAGGCTGATTTTCAGATGACCCCATATGGCCACCATTTTGAATTTGACCATTACATCTTGGTCTTTGGTATATGTAAATAGATTCAAAATTGGAATAGAATGTTGGGCTATGCTTAGAGATCCCTCGGTTTTGAAAAAAATGCATAATGAGCTAAGAATAATGCCTTGAACTATACGGGCAACGGCCGAAAGTGTGATTTTCTGATGACCCCACATGGCCGCCAGTTTGAATTTGACCATCAAATCTTGATTTTGGCATATGTAAATAGATGCAAAATGGGAATAAAATGTTAGGCTATGCATAGGGATCCCTCGGTTTTGATAAATTTGCGCAGTGAGGTAAGAATAATGCCTTGCACTACACGAGCAACATAAAAAATGTGATTTTCAGATTACCCTACCTATCCGTCATTTTGATTTAAAACATCATATTTTCAGCTGAGAATTAAGCAAACAGATTCAAAATAAGCGAAAGATACTAGCTTTGATGGGAGATTCCTCAACATTAGACAAATATAATGTTCCAGAAGTACGGAAAGTCTTTGCTCTCGATTTTTAATCATTCTGGTGATACCGTGAATGTTCAAAAGGGCACTAAATTTCCGAACCCTCTATCACCCAGGCCAGAAAGGGTGAACTCCAACTACTTCAAGCTCGAGAAAGAAACCTTCGGACCAACAAATATATTGATCGGGAAGGTCCAGTCTATAAGAAAATGGATATTATCAAAATTCACCAACAAAAAATACTGAACTACCCTACACTAATATCTAAAAATTCACCCCGTAGAACTACTTCAGATTTGATACCCATTTCTTTACAAGGAATTTCACACAAAAATGTTTTAAATTGTTTTAAGGCCCATCTTTTGGCCATCTTTGGATGTTATTTGACATCGACATGACCTGATAATGACCTCAAATTGCCAAAGTAGTCTTAGTATCCACCCTACCTTGAACCATACTGCATACAAAAGTAAATAACAAACAGCACAAAATATATTAAATAAAACAGCATTTTTGACCTCATTTGACCCGTAAAGTGACCCTAAAATGACCTCCTATCCAATAATTACAGAGCTAGCCATACATGTGCTAAAACCATACAGTACATAAAACCAATTTAGCGTGGATAGCCATTGGTAAAAAACATCACAATTGAAATTAAGTTAGGAACGACTTTTACCAATTTTGACCTTATTTAACCCCAAAAGTGACCCCGAAATGACCTTTAACGTCCAAAATCCGGGTGGTATCCCCTCCCACATTGAACCCTAGCACACAAAGAACTAAATTAGCATGGGTACCCATTTGTAACAAACAATGCCATCAAAAGTTACATTTCGTGCCCTTGCCGGCCTACTATGATGTGCCAGGTTAGTTAACTTCGATCGTAGCGACCGAGCAATAGAGAAGGAGCTTCGTATATCATGTGTTTTGTCGAAGTCTGGACTAGATTCACATCCCACAACTAAGAACACTTTGTTCGACTGCAAACATTAAATGTAGACATGAAGGCACATCTGAAGTATAAAGATCACCCTCAAATTTAGAAACGTCCTTAAAACCCCTTTTCCCATAAAATAACATGGAAATACATCGTCAGATCAGACATTCGATAAAGATCTATGCAATAAGGAACTTACAGTCAAACATATTCAATAAACTGCATAGATTTTGCGATTGTAAGAGGTTCTTTCGATCGAGCAGTTAGTTTGGAATATCTGTTCAGTCATGGGAAGACTGAAAATTTGATGATAAATGAATTGAGAGCGTTTGGTTTGCAAAATAAATTCGACTGTATAACTGCACTACTTGTTTCCTTGTACTGACGTATAATAAACAAGTACTGTGACAATAAGCAACCAGAGATTTCCCTCATTGTAGCTGCGAAGAATACTCCTGTGTTGTAGAAAATATGGGAGGTGACAATTGACATATTTGTTTCTGTTCCACCAGAAATTACAATATTGAATCCAGAATATTGATACACTGTTATCCGATAATCATGTGTCCGTGGAACTGAGTGGACATCTTTTCTTTAACTATGCATGGCCATGCTAAAGGGCTTCTTTCCCCAGTTGACCGAAGTCTAATACACGGCAAAGAAATAGTAGGATAAATGCTACCTTTGAATCTGATAGGAAATCAAAATCATAGGGAACCCAATGGGTTATCCTTCGATGAAGGCTGCCAAACAAAAAATGAAAACGGATGATACTAACGGCTTCAAAGCAAAAAAGAAGTAAAACATGTACTATAGATATCCAAACCAATGCAACGTTAAATATAATGTTCAGAGCATATCTAAGGCTTTCGCCATTCGAATATCAAGGAATTATACAACATGGCACTGATAATAGTTATGATGGATAACGATTCCACAGAATCATTGTCTTGTCGGCATCACTGACTACCATTAATTGTATACTACCTAATGTCAGATACCCACTTTCACCTGAGTAGCCAAAAACGTTTCGATCAAGCCATGATCAGGCGATGTAGAATCGGCCATACCCGATTAACTCACGAACATTTACTAACAAAGGAAGCAGCCCCAAGGTGTATTCCATGCCACGAAGATCTCACAGTGAAACATATTCCAATCGACTGTATAGATTTTATGATGTTAAGAGATTCTTTTATCAAGCAGCTACTTTAGAAGATCCTTTTAGTCGGGTAAAAGAAGACTGTATTTTAGGTTATTTGAAAGAAATCGGTTAGTTGCATAAGTTTTAAAGTATGTGCATATCCTTCGGTGTGTTGTGTTGATTACTTCTGGATTGCTGGGTTGTTAACTTGTTTCTGTTAGAATACTTAGAATCTTGTTTGATCTTCGCTATATAGCTAAAATATTGGTGAACGCGACATTAAACCTTAATTCTCTCTCACTCTCGCTAAATTCAGGTAAAAAGCGCAGAATGCAGTTTGTAAACCTGCCTTTCAGGCAGTCAGTATCGTCCGTTACCATCTGTATCGGGACCTGGAATGTTACAGCTGAGCAGGAAGTTGTAACTTGTGCCGTTTTCAAATAGTTGACCATTAAATTAACGTGTTCCTTCCGCTGTATGGTATAAAGGATGAATTGTCCATCTTTCTCCTATGCCGATAAACGCTTTCGGTGTAGATCAAAATTGACGAATTAAGTGCAACATTAAAAGGGTGGTGGAAAACTATGTCGGCGTTCTGACAAGAAGTCATATGACTCCACAGACAAATATACTGACAACATAATCCTAAAAACATCGCAAGAACCAAAAGTGATCCCTGTGATGATTTTATCCTCGCCACGCTTTTATTGCAGTTGTTCATGTGGACATCTTGAATGGCATGACAACACGGCCCCAAGCACGGGCTTGAGCGGTATCAGATACAAGTATTTCAGAGCAATGATGTAATAACCCTATCAGGTCATCTGTTGGAAAATGCCGAATACGCAGGCGCGCCGCCTGTTACGGCACACCCAAGTAGTATATGTGATATGTGAATCCCCTTGCGAGAGTAGGACAAATGAAGCTTGATCCATTCGAATATAGTAACGAATCAGTGGAAGGTAAATTAACTCGATTGTGAGATGAAAGTGCCGAGCTTAACATATACCAGATAACATCACGCTAAATAGTCGGTGAGCCATTCTAGAATAAGCAGACTGTTAGTTGTCAACTGTAGAAAATACCTTGTGCGGAAATGAATCAGAAATGGTTATTGGGCTTTCACATTCCCTCGACACTTGATAGACCAGGGGCACTTGAATACTCTCATCTGGTATATTTGACTACTGATTGTATTTTTTATAGACGTTGATTGGATGAACTCCCGAGGATCGCGTCGTCTGTTCCATTAATCTAATTTTGCTGTTCCCCACAGTATTGAATTAATTCTATTTACATACTCAAGAGCGTATTGCCCCGCGGTGCTGATGGATTTACCTAATCTTGCACAAAGAAACTCCACACATGAGTACAATACGATAAATTAATCTTATGTTGCGTGCCGCATGAACACTTACTCATGTTGTGTATGTATGGATCATCTGATACTACAAGTCGTCCATGCTGTTAGCCGATGCTGTTTTGTCGATAAATAACTTTCATGGAAATTTCTGCGTCCAAACAGAGAAAACGTCGAAGATTGGCTGGATATTGAACAAATTTTCACGATATAACGAAAATATCGCTTCTTTTTAATTTTAATCTGTTTCAAAACTAGGAGACATTTCCTGATGCCCTGCACGTTCTATACAAATGAACTCTTACGCATTCAAGTAAAGCTTCTATTGCAGTTAAGCGAATCTATATTTAACATATTAGCCTGCTGATAAGACGTTCACATGAATCGTTTGTTCTTCAGTAACGACACGACATGTTCACTCATTTTCTCGTACGGGGAGTCAATGAATCAATGGCGAGGATGTGGATCAAAGATATTATTTTTTTTCTTCCCGAGTGAATAAAAACACTATCTAGCGATCTGATTCAAGAGATACGATCAGTCTGTGGCTGTGTCAAGCTGCCTCCTAGCATAAGAGATTCACGAGGAAGACTGATACATTGACCAACGCAAACATTTGACAGCGTCGGCGGAATGGAGGGGGTGGGAGATGGGACTGCCGGTTTGTCCTGCTTTCCTCTCTGGAGTGAAGGGACACGGGTTTCGAGAGGGATATGACAATTCTCTGTTAATTTCGCGAAAGATCGTGACAATATCTGACGAGTTTGTATCTCGAGATAAAACCTGGTCGACAGACCGATTTAGATTAAGCTCGGCTAAACATGTCTGGTGGCTAAAGTCCTATTCATGTTTTCTGACCCAGCTGGAACATTTTTATCCACATTAGGTATATTTGGTCGTCCTCAGCTTGAGGGGCCACCTGAGACGGGATATTTGTCGATATTACTCGATTGAACGTGATTCTATACACCATGTATATTGTGTACCTTTTTATAACAAACATTTTTTTCACTATCTTCTCTTATTTCTATTATACCAAACGGAGCAAGCGTTTGATTAGGACGTACCAACCAACTAGAAGCTGTTGTTGGAAGGATTGTATGGCTTACAAAGATTTAAGACAAGCAAATCTTAGCTTTCTTCGCTAACAGGTGATAGGAAGTTATCAGATTAAGTAACACTGATTTTCTACAATGTGGCCGCTAAACATTTTCTGAATTCCAAACGATTACCACCTCCACATTCGCCGCATAAAAAATCGCTTTTCATTCATATCGATGTATTATCAGCAGTTTTTATAGAATGATCACGCTACAATAAATCCAGACCGGATGATTAGATGCATTGGCGACATCTTTTTACAAAATTGTACAAACCATATTAACTTCACTGGGTGTACATTGAACCGTACGGCGAAATATTTTCCATTCAGGAAAAAAGGAAAGTTTGACCGACACGTCGTTTCCTGTGGTCTAGTGTGATGTACATATAATTTAACAAATCGCGTTGACCACAAAGAGTGACATAATTGGGTTAATGTTGAGGCATGACCCACGTGAAAGACTGACAGATTCACTTCTGTCCGGTGCAGCCCATATTGCTAGTAAGACTCTGGTCTCAAATGAAGGGACAAATACTTTACCTGCGGCCTCCGCTGCAAATTCTTGAGCTTCGACCATGTTATTATGTGAAATGACCGCTTCTGCCTCGCTTGGTACACGTGAAATATTCGCTAATTTATCTCTGTGTTCAACACTCTCAATTGCGACCGATCAGTTCATCAATATATCATAAATTTCAGTCTGCCTTGATGGCCCCAACAGATCTTACTTAAATCCCCAACCAATAAATATACTATCCGAGAACGGCACGCAAAATCAATGTCAAATGTGTTGCTGATGATTAATTTTGATATTTATTTTGAAAAAAATAGGGCTCTCTAGATTTGTATCTAATCCCGCTTATGCGGGTGCTAGGGACCGTGTGGTCATATCATGCCACGTGAACAGATACAATAAAAGCGTACCTGAGATACAACACATATCACGAATCGTTAGATTCTTGGTATGTGCTTTAGAATAGGTTAACCGGAAGACTATACTGTGAAGTCCTGTGGCTCTGTCAGTATGTCGGCAGCTCTACCCACTTCCCCTATATGTGTTGTAATTAGGCAATACTTAGTCAATGCAGTAGATATAATGGCAAATTCTCCCACATGTTCTTGTATGTGCAGTCCATGATCCGATTTATCGTCAGCAAAGGCGGTCAGAAAATATCAAGAACTACTTCTAATCAGCAGTTCACTTCATGAGTTATTTCTCATTTTCTATAACCTTTGCCGCTGGACAATAATCACTATGGGCCTCAGACCACTAAAAAATAGTCCCGATCCGTTGACCCTTTTCGTCAACCTCTACCAGAGAAGGGAATTGTTTTTTAAAAAAAAATTTCTGCTTGTGTTGCGACGAATAATCGAAGTCCAGGCGTAATAGTTTGGAGTATGATATACGTTCAGTTTGGCTGCGAGTTTGATTAAAACTCGGAGTCTAATAAGGTGTTGCTCAGAGGGACTATGCACCGATTTGTGCACCGATTTCTCAAAGCAGAGAAGAAGGGCAAATGTATTAGATCATTTGTACGAGGGCGGATAACTTAAAATCGAGATGGTTAACCCCCGCCAAGATTTATGTTAGCTTATAACACTTGAATTCTTGCCGAAATATGGAAGACTTAATTAGGGAATCGTCGAGATGCAATTAATTTAACATTACCGCCAATGTAAATGTTTTCGTGGTCTGAAGCCTATACATCCAGTATATCCACAATTGAAACAAGTTTTAACTTGACCTCTAAACCATAGAAGAAGTCTATAACCATCAAGCAAAATGGACGAAGAAACAGTTTCTTAACATATGATAACCACACGCTTCGAATTCCCGTTTTAAATCAAACGTATATAACTCGTCTATTACTTCATGAACTTTGCCATAGCCATCAAATGCAATAGTAATGTCACTTTCTGGCATTGCAATCGGTGCTTCAAGATTGACAAGTGTTGCACTTGGTTATATTTCTTCAAAACGACCATATTGATCTCCAACGTCTATACCGTCTATACCGTCTATACCGTCTAACGTCTATACCGTCTATACCGTCTAACGTCTATACCGTCTAACGTCTATACCGTCTATACCGTCTAACATCTATACCGTCTATACCGTCTAACGTCTATACCGTCTAACGTCTATACCGTCTATACCGTCTAACGTCTATACCGTCTATACCGTCTAACGTCTATACCGTCTAACATCTATACCGTCTATACCGTCTAACGTCTATACCGTCTAACATCTATACCGTCTAACGTCTATACCGTCTATACCGTCTATACCGTCTAACATCTATACCGTCTATACCGTCTATACCGTCTATACCGTCTAACGTCTATACCGTCTAACATCTATACCGTCTAACGTCTATACCGTCTATACCGTCTATACCGTCTAACATCTATACCGTCTATACCGTCTAACGTCTATACCGTCTATACCGTCTAACATCTATACCGTCTATACCGTCTAACATCTATACCGTCTATACCGTCTAACGTCTATACCGTCTATACCGTCTAACATCTATACCGTCTATACCGTCTAACATCTATACCGTCTATACCGTCTAACATCTATACCGTCTATACCGTCTATACCGTCTATACCGTCTAACATCTATACCGTCTATACCGTCTATACCGTCTAACATCTATACCGTCTATACCGTCTATACCGTCTAACATCTATACCGTCTATACCGTCTATACCGTCTAACATCTATACCGTCTATACCGTCTATACCGTCTAACATCTATACCGTCTATACCGTCTATACCGTCTAACATCTATACCGTCTAACATCTATACCGTCTAACGTCTATACCGTCTATACCGTCTATACCGTCTAACATCTATACCGTCTATACCGTCTAACATCTATACCGTCTATACCGTCTAACGTCTATACCGTCTAACGTCTATACCGTCTAACGTCTATACCGTCTAACATCAGCTCTGTTTTTACTCGTTCATCAGTTTCGGTAACGCTCCAAAGAATCTTTAACACCTGTACTAAAACCTCAAACACACATGGTACTGATCCAACAGAAAGCATGGTATACATCGATGGACTTATCATCTTGTAAGCCTGGAAGTTTAACAGTCAGTGACTTGCCAAACCTGTTGCTCACCATAATGTACGAGAATAATTTGAAGAAAATAATTTGAATTTGAAAAAAAAATGAATTTGAAAAACTTGAATTTGAACTTTTAAAAGATTACAATAAATAAATAAATAATAATAATAAACTGGGCAACCACAACACAGGTAGTATAAAGTTTCACAAATAGTCCCCAAAGGAAATTCAGGAAACAATAGAGGAATAGACTATAACCTAGAGGATCAAAGCTGAAGGACAATAGACAGAACCAAGGGTGAAATACGCTATATGTAGGTCTCCTCAGTACAAGTTTATGTACAAAATCTCTAGAACTTGTGACATGTACACGATATACCTATAACATGTTAGACGTACGCGAGCAGGCCAGTCTATGTACACTACACTAATAAATCTACCTAGTCTATACCGAATTGAATGTATTTACATGAATAAACCCCAAGAGATTCAGGAAGCAAAATGCGAAGACCACCATCACTGACCGAAAATTAAAAATGACAGAGAATAACACAAAATACAGATAGAGGACAGCCTGTCAAACTGCCCAGTCAGAACGACTGTTGAACTGGCTGAACTGACCGAGGCAAAAAATGAATCAAACATCGAAAATCTGACGAATTAATTCAAAATTTTATGTTGTACAGTTGCCAAAAACGTTCACGAAATATATTTCATCAGAAATCTGGAATAACCCCAGGTTTAAACCCCAGAAATTCTCAAAATTAAAGAGACGGAATTGTCTGCATAACTGACTCAGAATCTGACCTACACCCGGGTTCGACTCTACAAGACAGCATCCCGCGGCATCTCACATTCAGACCCGAGAATACGATGAATTCTCGGACGCAGCCCTAGTATCCCAGCCGCGTTTTTATTGGCGGAGTTCATGTGTAGATTATGAAGTATCCACACGGATCATGGCACACGGTTTAAGGTGAATTAGATACACTAACTCGGAAGCTGTGACGATAGATCAGCTCAGACAAATAACTCATCTGATGTGAATGGATGAGCATCGTGAACATCTGATGGAGTAAACGCCTCAACATGGGATAAAGCTGGTAAATGCACGAATACTCATGAAAATAACATGTAATACCCGACGTCGTGCGGTTTAAATTTCCCACAAAAAGCATAAATCTATATATATTTGTCGAATGACATGTACAGAGGGCGGGCCTCGGAGACTAACAGTCCACCAGCAGAATCCTATATATTTGTCAAATGACATGTACAGGACAGGTCCCAACACAAAAATAGAGAAAAGAAGTACTTTCACTGGCATAGCTGTCAAGCAGTTTATAGAAAGGGAATCAATCTCATGTGTGGAATGTCAACCTGGTGTATCTGTCAAGGGATTACAGAAACGGGAGCCATCCAATGTGTCGAAGCACAAAACTATAAAAGTAAACTGGTGTATCTGTCAAGCAGCGACAGAAAGGGAAGCAAACAAAATCGCAAACATCGCAGCAAAACAGGAGAATAGTCAACCTTTCAAATATGTAAAGGGGCTACACAAAGGGAGCAAGCTTATAATGTGTAGAATGTCGAACCACAAAAAGAGAAAAAAACTTGTATATCTGTTTAGCGGTGGCAGAAAGGTAGGCAGTGTGTCCAACCACGAAGCCCAAATAGAAAAGTTAGTGTCGTATCTGTCGAATGTCGAAGGAAAAAAAACGTCAAACTGGTGTATCTGCCGAGCGATAGCATAAAGGGGAGCAGTCGGATGTGTCAAACCTAGAAGGCGAAATATAAAACTCAGTGTCTTATCTGTTGAATGTCGAAGCAAGAAAATAGGACAAAAGTCACACTGGCACATCTGTCGAGGAGTTTAATAAAAGGAAAACAATCCAATGTGTCAAATATCGTAGCTAGCAAAACAGAAAAGTCAAAACCGGTGTATCTGTCGTGCGGTTTCACAAAGGGAGGCAATCCGATGTGTCAAACATCCAAGCAGATATAAAAAATTCAAATTGTCGTATCTCTCGAATGTTGAAGCAAAACAGAAAGAGGAAAGTCAAAATATCATATCTGTCGAGGATTGTAGAGAAAGGGAAATAATACAATGTGTCGAATGTCGAAGCTAGCAAAAAAGACAAGAGTCAGACTAGTTTATCTGTCGGGCAGCGAGTGATGTATCGAACACCGAAGCAGAAATGGAACAGAATCTGTCGAATGTGAAAGCAAAAAAGAAGAGTATCTCTGGCATATGGTACACATTTCCCTAGTAAATAGTTACTGCGACAGCATTGGCCGAATCTGGCCGTCTCTGTCTATGCATTGTCACTAGGACAAGCCAAATTCTGCCGGAACCACTTGCCTGAAAGAATGACGGAAAATAGTGAAAATATAATTAGGAGATACATGCTTTAATGCTTTGCACTTTCTATAAAATTTATATTTACCCGTTCGAAAAATCACCACTACCCAAGTCCCTAATGCTTAAAAGAGGGTATTTAAAGTTGTCAACCTTTTGAAATGTTAAAAAGGTAATGTAAATCGCAAACATCGACTTGTACACTAGCAGACAGGCACCTGGATACAGAGACATTTCATGCTTTAGGTATCTATGTACGACACTGCCTTATTTGAATAGACAACTACAAATATGCTCGATGGATATACTGCTTTAGAAGGCAATGACAAGGAGACGGGATTTCGTACACCGTATAGCGTTCTATGGTTCTCTCACAAAGCAAAGGCACCCAAATGGCACATGATTACCCAACGTAAAACTACAGGTATATGTATGCAATACAACGATTTTAATATTAATATGCTTATAGAGCTTTTGCATGATTGGTTTTCTTCAATCGAAACTTGTCTACTCATTCGTGTGGTTACTTCTGAAATCGAGGGACACGCACTGCGTGAAGGACTTTCTTGAATGTTATAGATTCCCAGCCAGCTTCCATTAGGTCTCCGGAATTGGAAACTTGCCTTGTCACCCCGAGACGGATATGGATTTCGTCTGTTAATTTCGCGAAGGATCAAGACGATATTGACGAGCTAAAACCGGGGCGACATACCGATTTAGATAAATCGGGACCATTTGACACGTGATATTTATCAGTATTACTCGATTGATTGGACGTGTCCTCATAAGGTCTAACTTATGAGATAAAGATTATATTATCGGTGTCTTACGTTGCTCTTTTTCTGCTGGACGAAAACGAGCAACGATTCGATCATGAGGTAGCTGTCTGGCGTATTTTATGAGTTACAATTTCCTTGGGACAAGAGACAGCATGTCAAGTAACACTTGAAAACGATTGGAAACGATTATCATCGTCAAATTCACCGGGGGAAAGTCGGTTTTCCTCGGCATTGGTGTTTTCCCAGGAATTTTCATATATCAAACAAACTACAATAGATCCAGACTAGGTTGTAAGACGCATTGTCGAGATCCTGTTCCCGAGACAAACAGGAATACAATATATAAACCACACTAACTTAACCGGGGTGTACATTGAAGACATGGCAAATTTGGTTTAAGAAAAAGGACAGTTGGACCGACACTGTTGCTTAGTATACTGATCTACATGCAAATTAACGAATCAGTTGATTACAAACCGTGACCATAAAAGCCATAGCCGATAGTCCCTGAATAAAAAAAGATTGATCTAACATCCAGCCGAGCTTGTTATGTTGGGTAACGGCCGGTCCTGTTGTCCTTGAAACATGTGTAAAGTCCAATGATTAGTCCCTGTGTTCAACACTCCCAGCCGAGACATCATGGTTTTCAACTCGACATAAACTCTTTTAATAGCCAGTGTTTGCAAAAGGTCACGAAGCGCCTCTGGTGTGGCTTGCCCATGATTCTTGATTTCTAACAAGCATCTCAGACTAAATTTGAATCGCAATTCTTGCCTCACTTTAGTCTATACAAACATATATAATAAACGTCCGCCTGAAGAGGATGCCCTTAATACACGTACTTAAACCACCAACCAAAAAGTACTGTAAAAATGGAAATCGGCACTTTAAATAAATAGGGACACCACAGCGACCTCAATGCAAATAGGCAGATGAAACGACTAGATAGGTTCGTTCTATATTGGCCCTAAGTGATTACCCAAGAGTGGGCTATCGCAATGAAGAGCACAGTAAAAAATTATAGATATTCAGTCCATGTCGTCTCAATCAGGTTGAACCTTCTTGGGCAGTAACATTTACAATGCCGGAAACGTCTGGAAGTTTGCCCTGTGTAAAACGATCTTTTTACAGCCCGATGGCGGCCAACTAAATTGCAGATATTACGTATGTATGAATATCGTGAGATTCTTCTGGTGGACGCTTCGTCCCCGAGGCCCGCCCCCCGTACAGACCTTTTGGTCTTTGATATATATTGGCACTGGGGGAGGTTAATGTTGGGTCGACATCGAGCCTTACAGGCTAGTCTTTTGTGTTAAAAGCCGTCATTTTCATCTGACGACGAAACAGCTCACCAATCCTCAGTATACCAGTTTTCACAGCGACACAGCTCACCAATTACCAGTATATAAGTTGTCAGAGTATTTCCGTCATAGCTCTCTAGATCTGTATCTAATACCGCTTATGTCGGTGCTAGGGGCCGTGTGGTCATGTCATCCAAGTTGCCACACGAACAGGTACAATAAAAGCGTATCTGAGATACAAACCATATTGCGAATCGTTAGATTCTTGGCCGGTGCTTTAGAATAAGTTACGTAGAAGACTATACTGTGAAGTCATGTCGCTCTGTCAGTATGTTTACACATCTTCCCACTTCCCTTATATGTGTTGTAATGTTTATATGTATATGGCGAGATTCTGCTGGTGGACGTTTCGTTTCCGAGGCCCGCCCCCCTGTACAGACCTTTTTGGGAAGTTAATGCTGGGTCGACATCGGGCCTTACAAACTAGTCTTTCGTGTTAAATGCCGTCATTTTCATCTGACGACGATACAGCTCACCAATGCTCAGTATACGAGTTGTCACAGCGACACAGCGCACCAATTAGCAATATACGAGTTGTCAGAGCATTTCCATCATCACTCTCTAGGTTTGTATCTAATACCGCTTATGCCGGTGCTAGGGGCCGTGTGGTCATGTCATCCAAGTTGCCACATGAGCAGGTACAACAAAAGCGTACCTGAGATACAACACATGTTTTAGCGTCGTTTTTTTCCCCGGAACCATCACAAATGACAGGCATTATCCGCGGCATGGATTTGAGATGAAATTAGTTTTTTAGGTATGGCAAGATGGATGTGGGCTGATAAATTACAGGATATATTGGTTTAAAATCCACAAATTCGCCTCTGTATTCATGGTAATTGGAGTAGGTGTACCACTATTATATTTCGTCTTCTGCTCTCATAAATTTGTGAATAGCTGCACCTATAACATAGCTTACCTTCAGGGATGCAATTAAACAAAAGGATTTTTCGGATTGACAACACTTTTAGGAGTCATATACGAGTCGTGGAGCCATCTTCGTGGTCTTCGTTTAAAATAAATTGTGTCGCATTGCTATCACATCACACGTATTAAGTCATTGTCATGATAATTAAATAGAGACGCGTCTGGACCGAATTCATATACTTTAGTCATATTATAAAACTCCTTACAGTAATTAACATATACAAATGCATAAATGTCTACATATATGTCTGTTCACTAAATTACTGCTCACTCAAGACCTCACAGTAATCGAGAAAAGGAATTTTCCGTATCATGGTATACTTCAACGAGGTTCTTCTCCTGTGGTAATGTCGACATGCCAAATACATTACGAGGTAAAAAATTCCATTCGCCGAAAACTCTGATCAATATAGAGTCTAGATACTGCGTCAAATATTTCGCGTAAGTCAAAAAGTTGTTTCCACCTGCAGGAATATAATTTTGGTTTAAACAAATTTATTGCAAAACACTGTTTACAATGGGGCACAACGAGCCCAAGGCTCGTTAGCGTGTCCCCCCTATAGGTATAATATGATACATGTTGTTTAAACGGATACATTTATAATGTAAAAAGCAGAAGAGTCGGGACATTATTTCTTAAATTGCTAACTTCTGTAACAGACGTAGATAGTGGGAGAAAAAGAAATAGTGAGACACAAAATGTGATAATATTGTAAATACAAGGTTTTTAAATGAGAAAAGAAATGAGGGAGCACCATTTGTCGAGTGTACGCTCGATGTGAGCCGCCTGCATGTCACGGTCGAAATGTGATTATGAACACTAGAATCGCTTAGTGTCTGTGATAAATGATCCTAAGCATTTTTGAACATCGATGTTTTTGGAAATTGTTTTGTCGTAAAAGCCAAAGAATAGAGTGTGAATATCATACAAGATGGGGGAATTAGAATCATTCAATATAATTGCAGAGAGTTTAGCAAGGAAAGAATGTCGTTGAGTAAAGAAGAGAGGGCAGTGTAAGAAATAATGCTCGGGAGTTTCATTCGAAAGCCCACAAATACATTTTGGGTCTACTATTAAATGATTATTGAACAGATCTTGCTTCAGATTACTGCAACCATTTCTTATTCGGCACATGATTATATTATTTTCCCGTGATCCGACATAATACCATGGAGGAGGAATATAATTTTCCATATGGAACCAAATTGAATCTGTCTGAGATAGGTTCAGATTTGGTTAACGTTTCGAGTAAGTAAAAAGTTTCAATTCACTGGTGGGTAGACATTTCGATATAAAAATAAAGTTTGGAAGTTTTAGGGGAACAAATCGATATTGTATCTGGGAGCCGGGAGATCAGAATATCGAGTTACTTGATAAAATGTTTTGATTCTTCTATGAATCCAATGAGTTAACATGTTTTAACTATCTAATGAGTTAAAATGTTTCAACTCATCTTTAAACATTAGATGAGTTATTCATTCGAGCTGATCTGTCATCGCAGCTCCCGAGCTAGCGTATCTTATTCCGCTTAAGCCGTGTGGATACTTCATTGTCTTCACATGAACAGATGCCATAAGCGTGGCTGAGATACTAAGGCTACGCCCGAGAATCCACCGTATTCTCGGGTCTGAATGTGAGGTGCCGAGGGAAGCTTTCTTGGGTCATATGGTTGCTTATTAGTCACCAGACGTCGTCTGTTTTCCACCTCGTACATATCGCTCCAATTGACTTAAGAATGATTCTCTTAAAACTCGAGAGAATGTTCTTAGAATCTAAAATATCTCATATGTGTCTGACCACATTTCAAGATGGGTTATCTTAGGGGTGTAGTACTCGCCGCCGATAAGCAATGAAAACACGATCTTTATTAAGAATTTGGGGATTTCCTACAGTTTAAAAATCCGCTTATATCCCTTTGTGTAGCCGTGTTCCGTGTACATGGGAAACCGTTCAACTTCGAGAAAACTTTTACATCACTCTGCAGTCTTATATCATATCGATATACTGACTCGCCCATCACTGATAGGAATCCATATTGGCAGCCAATTTGAAACAACTTTCAATCGGGTCATGTGACGAAACGATGGCGAATTTCTTTTTTGGATTGAACGCAATAGACGTCATCGTTTTGTGGGCATAGAATCGTGGAAGGCGGCTTATGATCAGAAAAAAACCCAAATACGCTTTGAAACTAGAAAACGTTCTTCAGGGGCAGAATCCAGGGTATATTTAATTGATTTTAATCGCTTATTACGTGGTGAAAACAAGAGGACTACATGTATGTGTACGGGCGTACGTCCTTCAATATGTGCTGTGTCACACGTCTGGCGGATCTTTGCAACTGAGAGCCGTACCATCCCTCTGCCAGTAATGCTCGAGGTGCGAATGGGCCGATCGAGTAGTCGCGAATGAGGTTTGTATCTGACGCTCATAAAATTTATTATTTCGTGCGTCCACCTCACCTCAACCAGCAGTCTCATTTTCGGACAGAATTCCCACTCGATACTCCGCCGGCAATGGCATCATGAAATATTAAAAGCGGTGGTTTAATCACTTTTCAATTCTGTCTCGTTTGGCGGATCTTAAGGAATGTTTTAGAAACCATTTTCCCAGTTGATATGAGCAAGCAAACGAAAGGCAGCTGGCCAATGTGCAAAACAAGACGTTGTTCGGTAGGGTTTAGACTGAACATCTAGGGCGCGTGCGTGTTTCCGTACATGCCATAGACACGTCGCAAAGGTCAACTTTTGTTATTGAAGGCAGAGGCATTATTCGAGTGAACCTGAGAAACGGAGCATGGGCTGTGAGGAGATTGTTCTCCGTGCAGTAGGTTATCAGCTTGGTATCGCATCCTTCCAGTCATTCGATTCATATATTTGATATGAGGATGTGCTGTGCGGTTGAAACTACCATGGATGTCTTCAATGAATAGGTATACAATAAAGTGTGGCTGAGTTACAGAACTCCAAGATGTCGCTCACTACTTTTTGACTCCCGCTATAGCGATTTCAGACCTTGCGTCTGTGGATATATAGAGAAGCTGTTTCAATCTTCATGATATGCCGAAATTAACCCCCCAAAAACTGCATGAGGTTAATAAAACTATAGATTAAACTATTAAACGCGACATACAAGGGTGTTGGGAAAAGATGTCGGCGTAAGAGCAAGAAGTCATTTGACTCCACAGGCCAATATTCTGACAGCATATCTAAAAACATCACAACAATGTAACATGATCTCCGTGATGATTTGTATCTCAACCACGCTTTCTTTGTAGCTGTTCATGTGGACATCTTAAATGGCATGGTCACACGGCCCGTACGCGTAACACCGGCTTGAGGCGTATTAGATACAAATATTCAAAAGAAATGATGTAGTAGCCTTATCCAGTCATCTGATGGAAGGTGAAGAAATATGTGACAGTGAGATAAAAGAAACAGTCGAAACAGGGAAAATATTAGCAGAATGCAAGTTCTTATTCAGATCACAAGTCGGTGAGGCCCGACATCGACTAAGCTCTTCAGTCTCCACTACGACAACCACGGTCACAAACTAGTCACAATGATTTGTGTAGAGGGCATGACCCGGGAACGAAACGTCCGCCAGCAGAATCTCACCATATCAGTGCAGGTAACAAATTTAACGCGACCTATAACGGCGGCGGGAAAAGATGCCGGCAAACTGACAAGAAGTCCTATGAATCGACAGGCCAATATTCTGAAGTCTTATCTAAAAACACATCACAACAGTCCAAGAAGATCCACGTGATAATCTGTATGTCATCCACGCTTTTTTGGTAGCTGTTTATGTGGACATCTTAAATGACATGACCGCGTGAAAATCTGTATGTCATCCACGTTTTGTTGGTAGCTGTTTATGTGGACATCTTAAATGACATGACCGCATGGCCTCTACCACCGGCTTGATCAGTATTAGATACAAATGTCCAAGAGCAATAGTGTAATAGCCTTATCCACTCATCTGATGGAAAGTGATGTAATATGTGATAGTAAGATAGAAGAAACGGCCCAAATGGGGAAGATATTAGCAGAATGCAGGTTTTTATTCTGATCACGATTCTGTGAGGCCCGACATCGAGCAGGCACTTCAACTATGACAACCACGGTCACAAACTTCAATAACAAAGAAGCCTTGGAGATGAAACGTCCACCAGCAAAATCTCACCATATACAGGTAACAATAAAGTGCGACATAAAACGATGGTGGAAACAGATTTCGGTGAACTGACAAGCAGTCATATGACCCCACAGGCCAATAGTCTGACTGCATATCTAAAAACATCACCACAATCAGGAGAGAGAGAGAGAGAGAGAGAGAGTTAAAGTTTAACGTCGCGTTCATCAATATTTCGGCTATGTAGCGACGATCACAAGAATCAAACATGATCCTCAGAAGAAAACATGATCCCTAGAAGAAACGCTCGATGTGAGCCGCGTGCATGTCACGGTCGAAATGTGATTATGAACATTAGAATCGCTTAGTGTCTGTGATAAATGATCCTAAGCATTTTTGAACATCGATGTTTTTGGAAATTGTTTTGTCGTAAAAGCCAAACAACAGAGTGTGAATATCATACAAGATGGGGAAATTAGAATCATTCAATATAATTGCAGAGAGTTTAGCAAGGAAAGAATGTCGTTGAGTAAAGAAGAGAGGGCAGTGTAAGAAATAATGCTCGGGAGTTTCATTCGAAAGCCCACAAATACATTTTGGGTCTACTATTAAATGATTATTGAACAGATCTTGCTTCAGATTACTGCAACCATTTCTTATTCGGCACAGGATTATATTATTTTCCCGTGATCCGACATAATATCATGGAGGAGGAATATAATTTTCCATATGGAACCAAATTGAATCTGTCTGAGATAGGTTCAGATTTGGTTAACGTTTCGAGTATGTAAAAAGTTTCAATTCACTGGTGGATAGACATTTCGATATAAAAACAAAGTTTGGAAGTTTTAGGGGAACAAATCGATATTGTATCTGGGAGCCGGGAGATCAGAATATCGAGTTACTTGATAAAATGTTTTGATTCTTCTATGAATCCAATGAGTTAACATGTTTTAACTATCTAATGAGTTAAAATGTTTCAACTCATCTTTAAACATCAGATGAGTTATTCATTCGAGCTGATCTGTCATCGCAGCTCCCGAGCTAGCGTATCTTATTCCGCTTAAGCCGTGTGGATACTTCATTGTCTTCACATGAACAGATGCAATAAGCGTGGCTGAGATACTAAGGCTACGCCCGAGAATCCACCGTATTCTCGGGTCTGAATGTGAGGTGCCGAGGGAAGCTTTCTTGGGTCATATGGTTGCTTATTAGTCACCAGACGTCGTCTGTTTTCCACCTCGTACATATCGCTCCAATTGACTTAAGAATGGTTCTCTTAAAACTCGAGAGAATGTTCTCAGAATCTAAAATATCTCATATATGTCTGACCACATTTCAAGATGGGTTATTATCTTAGGGGTGTAGTACTCGCCGCCGATAAGCAATGAAAACACGATCTTTATTAAGAATTTGGGGATTTCCTACAGTTTAAAAATCCGCTTATATCCCTTTGTGTAGCCGTGTTCCGTGTACATGGGAAACCGTTCAACTTCGCGAAGACTTTTACATCACTCTGCAGTCTTATATCATATCGATATACTGACTCGCCCATCACTGATAGGAATCCATATTGGCAGCCATGTTGAAACAACTTTCAATCGGGTCATGTGACGAAACGATGGCGAATTTCTTTTTTGGATTGAACGCAATAGACGTCATCGTTTTGTGGGCATAGAATCGTGGAAGGCGGCTTATGATCAGAAAAAAACCCCAAATACGCTTTGAAACTAGAAAACGTTCTTCAGGGGCAGAATCCAGGGTATATTTAATTTATTTTAATCGCTTATTACGTGGTGAAAACAAGAGGACTACATGTATGTGTACGGGCGTACGTCCTTCAATATGTGCTGTGTCACACGTCTGGCGGATCTTTGCAACTGAGAGCCGTACCATCCCTCTGCCAGTAATGCTCGAGGTGCGAATGGGCTGATCGAGTAGTCGCGAATGAGGTTTGTATCTGACGCTCATAAAATTTATTATTTCGTGCGTCCACCTCACCTCAACCAGCAGTCTCATTTTCGGACAGAATTCCCACCCGATACTCCGCCGGCAATGGCATCATGAAATATTAAAAGCGGTGGTTTAATCACTTTTCAATTCTGTCTCGTTTGGCGGATCTTAAGGAATGTTTTAGAAACCATTTTCCCAGTTGATATGAGCAAGCAAACGAAAGGCAGCTGGCCAATGTGCAAAACAAGACGTTGTTCGGTAGGGTTTAGACTGAACATCTAGGGCGCGTGCGTGTTTCCGTACATGCCATAGACACGTCGCAAAGGTCAACTTTTGTTATTGAAGGCAGAGGCATTATTCGAGTGAACCTGAGAAACGGAGCATGGGCTGTGAGGAGATTGTTCTCCGTGCAGTAGGTTATCAGCTTGGTATCGCATCCTTCCAGTCATTCGATTCATATATTTGATATGAGGATGTGCTGTGCGGTTGAAACTACCATGGATGTCTTCAATGAATAGGTATACAATAAAGTGTGGCTGAGTTACAGAACTCCAAGATGTCGCTCACTACTTTTTGACTCCCGCTATAGCGATTTCAGACCTTGCGTCTGTGGATATATGGAGAAGCTGTTTCAATCTTCATAATATGCCGAAATTAACCCCCAAAAAACTGCATGAGGTTAATAAAACTATAGATTAAACGCGACATACAAGGGTGTTGGGAAAAGATGTCGGCGTAAGATCAAGAAGTCATTTGACTCCACAGGCCAATATTCTGACAGCATATCTAAAAACATCACAACAATGTAACATGATCTCCGTGATGATTTGTATCTCAACCACGCTTTCTTTGTAGCTGTTCATGTGGACATCTTAAATGGCATGGTCACACGGCCCGTACGCGTAGCACCGGCTTGAGGCGTATTAGATACAAATATTCAAAAGAAATGATGTAACCAATCATAGCGACATACCAAAAATATACTGGACTCCCAAAATGCATAAATCACCATACAAAGCTAGATTCATAGCTGGTTCTAGAAGCTGCACCACCAAGCTTCTTTCAACCCTATTGACGAGGGCCCTTCAGGAGGTAAAAGCATTTTGGGAAAGGTATTGCGCCACTATTTCTAAGAACTCTGGCGTTGAATGTATGTGGATATTGAAAAACTCAAAATGTCTTACGGAAGAACTTGATGCTAAAGGTCACATACCGTACAGACATGTATCCACATGGGATTTCTCGACTCTCTATACTACAATCCCTCATCAGGACCTTATTGACCGTATAAGTTCATTAATAGTATCTGTGTTCAAGAAAAGTGATCGTAGATATATTAATGTCGGAAGCCATAAAGCATTCTTTAGCTCGACTACATACAAGAGATATCATTCATGGGATATTTCATTGTTTATAGAGTTGCTTGAATTTCTCATTAAAAATATCTATGTGAAATTTGGCAACACAATATATCAGCAGCATATAGGTATTCCAATGGGTACTAATTGTGCACCCCTGTTGGCTGACCTGTATCTGTTCTCTTATGAATATGACTATATGCAGGCGCTTTCAAAACCGATCCATTCAAAGCCCGTTCCTTCTCATTCACCAAACGCTATATAGACGATCTTCTCGCTGTGGATAATCGCTATATAAATGACGCAGTGAAGGATATATATCCACCTTCACTGGATTTGAAGGAAACTACAGATAGCCCTACAGGCACATCTTATTTAGATCTCTACCTCTATAAAAATGAAGCGGGCATTCTCTCTCGTCGACTTTATGACAAAAGAGATGATTACAATTTCGACATCGTAAACTATCCCTTTCTGGATAGTAATATTCCAGTGGGACCTGCATATGGCGTATACATATCTCGCTTAGTAGCATTTGCTAGATCCTGTGTTAAATGTGATGATTTTAATCAACGTCACAAAACACTGTTGCAGAAACTTATAAAACAGGGCTATTCTACCAAGCGCCTCCACTCAAAGTTTCTCAAATTTGGCGATACATATCGCATGCTGATAGCAAAATACGAACGTAGCGTGCAAGATCTATGGCGCTACGTTTCGTAACTTGTGTCTAATTCCGCTTAACCCGGGGCTAGGGGCCGTATGAACCCATGTACTTCAAGATCCTCATGGTACTCATATGAACAGTCACAATCAAAGCGTGACTGAGATACATCATTCTTTAGATGACGACTTTACAACGAATATTATGGATTAAGAATACTGATCAGCGATACGGATTTGATATTTTTGGAACATCATGATGTCTTGCCGGCATCATTGAAAAACTGTTGACCGCTTCTCTCTTGCAGGAAACAAGCCTATGTTTATGTATACTTTTGTCTTTTTGAATTTGGTGCTAATACTGTTATATGGAAATGGAATAGGTCTTTGGATTATGGACGCGGATATTCTCTAATGGACGACGGCTGGATTATGAATGACGGACTAGACGCTTGTAATTATCCAGTCATCTGATGGAAGGTGAAGAAATATGTGACAGTGAGATAAAAGAAACAGTCGAAACAGGGAAAATATTAGCAGAATGCAAGTTCTTATTCAGATCACAAGTCGGTGAGGCCCGACATCGACTAAGCTCTTCAGTCTCCACTACGACAACCACGGTCACAAACTACAGTCACAATGATTTGTGTAGAGGGCATGACCCGGGAACGAAACGTCCACCAGCAGAATCTCACCATATCAGTACAGGTAACAAATTTAACGCGACCTATAACGGCGGCGGGAAAAGATGCCGGCAAACTGACAAGAAGTCCTATGAATCGACAGGCCAATATTCTGAAGTCTTATCTAAAAACACATCACAACAGTCCAAGAAGATCCACGTGATAATCTGTATGTCATCCACGCTTTTTTGGTAGCTGTTTATGTGGACATCTTAAATGACATGACCGCGTGAAAATCTGTATGTCATCCACGCTTTTTTGGTAGCTGTTTATGTGGACATCTTAAATGACATGACCGCATGGCCTCTACCACCGGCTTGATCAGTATTAGATACAAATGTCCAAGAGCAATAGTGTAATAGCCTTATCCACTCATCTGATGGAAAGTGATGTAATATGTGATAGTAAGATAGAAGAAACGGCCCAAATGGGGAAGATATTAGCAGAATGCAAGTTTTTATTCTGATCACGATTCTGTGAGGCCCGACATCGAGCAGGCACTTCAACTATGACAACCACGGTCACAAACTTCAATAACAAAGAAGCCTTGGAGATGAAACGTCCACCAGCAAAATCTCACCATATACAGGTAACAATAAAGTGCGACATAAAACGATGGTGGAAACAGATTTCGGTGAACTGACAAGCAGTCATATGACCCCACAGGCCAATAGTCTGACTGCATATCTAAAAACATCACCACAATCAGGAGAGAGAGAGAGAGAGTTAAAGTTTAACGTCGCGTTCATCAATATTTCGGCTATGTAGCGACGATCACAAGAATCAAACATGATCCTCAGAAGAAAACATGATCCCTAGAAGAAACGCTCGATGTGAGCCGCGTGCATGTCACGGTCGAAATGTGATTATGAACATTAGAATCGCTTAGTGTCTGTGATAAATGATCCTAAGCATTTTTGAACATCGATGTTTTTGGAAATTGTTTTGTCGTAAAAGCCAAACAACAGAGTGTGAATATCATACAAGATGGGGAAATTAGAATCATTCAATATAATTGCAGAGAGTTTAGCAAGGAAAGAATGTCGTTGAGTAAAGAAGAGAGGGCAGTGTAAGAAATAATGCTCGGGAGTTTCATTCGAAAGCCCACAAATACATTTTGGGTCTACTATTAAATGATTATTGAACAGATCTTGCTTCAGATTACTGCAACCATTTCTTATTCGGGACAGGATTATATTATTTTCCCGTGATCCGACATAATATCATGGAGGAGGAATATAATTTTCCATATGGAACCAAATTGAATCTGTCTGAGATAGGTTCAGATTTGGTTAACGTTTCGAGTATGTAAAAAGTTTCAATTCACTGGTGGATAGACATTTCGATATAAAAACAAAGTTTGGAAGTTTTAGGGGAACAAATCGATATTGTATCTGGGAGCCGGGAGATCAGAATATCGAGTTACTTGATAAAATGATTTGATTCTTCTATGAATCCAATGAGTTAACATGTTTTAACTATCTAATGAGTTAAAATGTTTCAACTCATCTTTAAACATCAGATGAGTTATTCATTCGAGCTGATCTGTCATCGCAGCTCCCGAGCTAGCGTATCTTATTCCGCTTAAGCCGTGTGGATACTTCATTGTCTTCACATGAACAGATGCAATAAGCGTGGCTGAGATACTAAGGCTACGCCCGAGAATCCACCGTATTCTCGGGTCTGAATGTGAGGTGACGAGGGAAGCTTTGTTGGGGCATATGGTTGCTTATTAGTCACCAGACGTCGTCTGTTTTCCACCTCGTACATATCGCTCCAATTGACTTAAGAATGGTTCTCTTAAAACTCGAGAGAATGTTCTTAGAATCTAAAATATCTCATATGTGTCTGACCACATTTCAAGATGGGTTATCTTAGGGGTGTAGTACTCGCCGCCGATAAGCAATGAAAACACGATCTTTATTAAGAATTTGGGGATTTCCTACAGTTTAAAAATCCGCTTATATCCCTTTGTGTAGCCGTGTTCCGTGTACATGGGAAACCGTTCAACTTCGAGAAGACTTTTACATCACTCTGCAGTCTTATATCATATCGATATACTGACTCGCCCATCACTGATAGGAATCCATATTGGCAGCCATGTTGAAACAACTTTCAATCGGGTCATGTGACGAAACGATGGCGAATTTCTTTTTTGGATTGAACACAATAGACGTCATCGTTTTGTGGGCATAGCATCGTGGAAGGCGGCTTATGATCAGAAAAAAACCCAAATACGCTTTGAAACTAGAAAACGTTCTTCAGGGGCAGAATCCAGGGTATATTTAATTTATTTTAATCGCTTATTACGTGGTGAAAACAAGAGGACTACATGTATGTGTACGGGCATACGTCCTTCAATATGTGCTGTGTCACACGTCTGGCGGATCTTTGCAACCGACAGCCGTACCATCCCTCTGCCAGTAATGCTCGAGGTGCGAATGGACCGATCGAGTAGTCGCGAATGAGGTTTGTATCTGACGCTCATAAAATTTATTATTTCGTGCGTCCACCTCACCTCAACCAGCAGTCTCATTTTCGGACAGAATTCCCACCCGATACTCCGCCGGCAATGGCATCATGAAATATTAAAAGCGGTGGTTTAATCACTTTTCAATTCTGTCTCGTTTGGCGGATCTTAAGGAATGTTTTAGAAACCATTTTCCCAGTTGATATGAGCAAGCAAACGAAAGGCAGCTGGCCAATGTGCAAAACAAGACGTTGTTCGGTAGGGTTTAGACTGAACATCTAGGGCGCGTGCGTGTTTCCGTACATGCCATAGACACGTCGCAAAGGTCAACTTTTGTTATTGAAGGCAGAGGCATTATTCGAGTGAATCTGAGAAACGGAGCATGGGCTGTGAGGAGATTGTTCTCCGTGCAGTAGGTTATCAGCTTGGTATCGCATCCTTCCAGTCATTCGATTCATATATTTGATATGAGGATGTGCTGTGCGGTTGAAACTACCATGGATGTCTTCAATGAATAGGTATACAATAAAGTGTGGCTGAGTTACAGAACTCCAAGATGTCGCTCACTACTTTTTGACTCCCGCTATAGCGATTTCAGACCTTGCGTCTGTGGATATATGGAGAAGCTGTTTCAATCTTCATAATATGCCGAAATTAACCCCAAAAAAACTGCATGAGGTTAATAAAACTATAGATTAAACGCGACATACAAGGGTGTTGGGAAAAGATGTCGGCGTAAGATCAAGAAGTCATTTGACTCCACAGGCCAATATTCTGACAGCATATCTAAAAACATCACAACAATGTAACATGATCTCCGTGATGATTTGTATCTCAACCACGCTTTCTTTGTAGCTGTTCATGTGGACATCTTAAATGGCATGGTCACACGGCCCGTACGCGTAACACCGGCTTGAGGCGTATTAGATACAAATATTCAAAAGAAATGATGTAGTAGCCTTATCCAGTCATCTGATGGAAGGTGAAGAAATATGTGACAGTGAGATAAAAGAAACAGTCGAAACAGGGAAAATATTAGCAGAATGCAAGTTCTTATTCAGATCACAAGTCGGTGAGGCCCGACATCGACTAAGCTCTTCAGTCTCCACTACGACAACCACGGTCACAAACTATACAGTCACAATGATTTGTGTAGAGGGCATGACCCGGGAACGAAACGTCCGCCAGCAGAATCTCACCATATCAGTACAGGTAACATATTTAACGCGACCTATAACGGCGGCGGGAAAAGATGCCGGCAAACTGACAAGAAGTCCTATGAATCGACAGGCCAATATTCTGAAATCTTATCTAAAAACACATCACAACAGTCCAAGAAGATCCACGTGAAAATCTGTATGTCATCCACGCTTTTTTGGTAGCTGTTTATGTGGACATCTTAAATGACATGACCGCATGGCCTCTACCACCGGCTTGATCAGTATTAGATACAAATGTCCAAGAGCAATAGTGTAATAGCCTTATCCACTCATCTGATGGAAAGTGATGTAATATGTGATAGTAAGATAGAAGAAACGGCCCAAATGGGGAAGATATTAGCAGAATGCAAGTTTTTATTCTGATCACGATTCTGTGAGGCCCGACATCGAGCAGGCGCTTCAACTATGACAACCACGGTCAAAAACTTCAATAACAAAGAAGCCTTGGAGATGAAACGTCCACCAGCAAAATCTCACCATATACAGGTAACAATAAAGTGCGACATAAAACGATGGTGGAAACAGATTTCGGTGAACTGACAAGCAGTCATATGACTCCACAGGCCAATAGTCTAACTGCATATCTAAAAACATCACCACAATCAGGAGAGAGAGAGAGAGAGAGTTAAAGTTTAACGTCGCGTTCATCAATATTTCGGCTATGTAGCGACGATCACAAGAATCAAACATGATCCTCAGAAGAAAACATGATCCCTAGAAGAAACTGCGCAAACGGGACAAATAATAGTAGAATGCAAGTTTCTATTCAGATCACAAGTCTGTGGGGCCTGACACCGACGAAGGGCTTTTTATACTCAGTCTCAGCACTCAGAAAGGTTTTGAGCAGGCCATAACCAGGTTTTGTAGTATATGACATTCGTGGCTGACTCACGAACATTTATTGAAAAATGGATCAATCCAGATGTGTTGTCCATGTCGGGGGAAACTCACAGTGTTTAATAGTTTGATTAACTGTATAGATGTGAAGACAGTAAGAGATTCTTTTTACCGGGCAGCTAGTTAAGAAGATGTTTGTTTGATTGGGCTAGAGAATTATTTGAGAGCTACAGGTTTAATTAATACGTTTTAATATATGTACCAGTTCTTTGATGTGGCGTCTATCACTTTTAGATCGTCGTTAGATGTTGACTTAATTTATTGCTGTTTTATTTGTTCGGGACTATATAGCTGAAATGTAGCTAAACGCGAAGTTTGCCGTAAAATTTCTCTTTTATTTCACCTAATTGATAATTGTGAAATGTCTACTCACTGCATCCCAGCACATCTTCTTTCATGGTGTCAAGAACTCGTTATAGAAATGAGATATTCCTTGAAATTAGTTATTAGCTTTGAGCAATACCTCGCTAATTATTCCTCTTGAATATACATGCTCAAATGAATATTGAAAATGACAATATGGTATTTATCGGCTGGTGTTATAAGTAAATAATAGAGTGATTTAACTAAAGATGTTTACATCATTTATCATTTTTCAGAACTTCCTAATGATGTATCTGATCGCGATATTTAAGTAGAAATAAGAGCGAAATTTATGTGAAGTCTGAACAATTTTCTTCAGCATTTCGTGAGACATATGTGTTTTACTCAGAAATGCGTGCTCGGTCGTCATTATCGTTTAATTTGGCTTCCAGTCGAATACATTCTTGGTTTAATATCCGTGAAATCGCGAAGAGGAAATGATGCTCGATGATCATTAGTCGAATGTGTATGAAAGACGAGCATTGATATTGTTGTTCATTAGTGAAATAAATATAGTATTTCCTTGATTGGTTTGACAAGCACCAGTGCCAGGTGATTAAACCTCTCGTTTCTGTGATCGCTATTGGTAATAACAGGGGAAGAATTTTTGCGTGGAAAAATACGACACCTACAAGAATATTTTCTGAAAAAAATGTTAAATACACAGGTTAGAATGGTGAAGACGAAATTTCGAAAATTTTAGATCCTTATTTCTACTTTAAATGGTGATTCGACCTGTCATTTTAGTGTCAAATTTACTTGGCATAAACCGGCGTAAAATATGTTGTCAAGTCTCGACATCAACAAAGCCATTTGACCCGATGAAATAACCAACATGAGGCTAAACTGTACAGCCCTCGTATCGTCTGCTATCTTATCTCGACTATTTAATAAATGCGTTGTCGATGAATAGATGCCCATTCTGAAAGCAAGGGTACATCACGAAAATCTTTGGTTTGGCACAAAGGACTGACCAGAAGGTTAGAAACTATTGAGATTCGAGGTACCCTATTATGTTGGTTGCATGATTATCTGTTGTCGATTTTTGACTGTTGTCTTCCTTTGTGTATATAACCAATTCGAAGAGCCACTTACATTTCGGTAGACTTACAGCCTATTCGCCGAGAAGGAAGGTTGGGGCATTGTCAATGGATCAGATATACCTCATTCGGTTATGTTATACCAACAGTTTAAGAAGTTAAAACTCTGACAATCGGTGAATGATTCATAGCGGCAACACATATCACGAATCGTTAGATTCTTGGTATGTGCTTTAGAATAGGTTTACCAGAGGACTATTCTGTGAAGTCATATGACGCAGTCAGTATGTCGGCACCTCTTCCCACTTCCCTTATATGTGTTGTAATTCAATGGACGTCTCACCAGAATAGGCCCATGTTACTCTTCTGTGCAAGATCTTTAATAAGAAATGCTACTGATGTCTCTGCGTCAGGAGATTCTCGAGATATAAAAACACGGACGAACTTCGCAGTTTCAATGCTTTAATATGGTTAAGACCGGGGTTTTGGGTGGTTCTACAGTAAGGGCCAGTTTCAAGTGGCAGTAGTCCGAATTTTTCAATCCAATATTTCAGCATTTTCGGGGGTATGATTTGTTACGAGGGAGTTTTTTCTTGACAATAATGATATTTTAAGCGATTGATGGAAAATATTTCTTGGAAAACGGTCAGTTTTGAATTTATATAGTTAATCTTCTGTCATCTACATCACAACAAAGATGCAAAAGTTCCCAGCTTTCCATATAAAATTTGATTTTATTTCCAGATGTCTTGTCTGGACACACTTATTACAATCTTCTCTGGTTATATTTTAATATATATTTTCCAGTGATATTCCTATTGCAAAATGTCACACAATACATACAATCCTCTATTCATAGGACCAGGATTCGATTACTTCCAAAATAATATTCTTTGTTGACTTCTGAATAGCAAAGAAACAGACCAATCATAGTTTCAATCTTTCTTATCAATGTGGATACATGTAAAATAATATACGTACTTTTCTATATCAGTTTGAGATTGATTATCATCGAATATCGCCAAAAATGTCTCTCATGACGTAGATGACATCCGTGATGTAGATGACAAACTGTGACGTAGATGACCATTTTCCACATTTGGTCTACGCTGTCCGTGAGATTGAGTGAATCTCACTCAATATTTTTGGGTAACAATGTGACAGACCATTTTCGATTTTTACCTAAAAAAATTGGCTCAAAAGGAATCAAAAATTTTGTATTAAAATCAAATTTGACCCATTTCATGGGGGTCCGTCACGTCTATAACCAAAATTAATAGCGATGGTTTGGAAATTTATCATATTTCAAATTCCCCACACACGCATTCCTTTAATCCTACTCTTCACTCATATATGGGCTTCGTTTGTCATCTCCGTAACAGCAATGTCATCCACGTCACGTTAAATGTCACATACGTCACACAAATGTGATACAGATGACCGTGATGTAGATGACGCTGAGAACATGATTTGGCTCTTCAGTTCAGAATATTGGTATACTCAGCCTGGGACATTCGGTAAATATGGAGGATGGAGTCGGTAACTAACCTTTTATCTAGAGATAACAGAACTAACACAGATTTTCACTGAGGTAATATCCGTTCGTAGATGACACAGAATAAACATACTCCCTTAGTGTCGGTCAATCTCAGCCCAAAACTAGTGAAATGTGGAAAAATGCACATTGCTTCACACGTTCCTTCAAAAACGTAGGCATTGAGAACTACTGGTAACCAAGTGATCATCTGAAGCCAACTCCACTGCCACCAGAGATCAGGTCAGTTTGCCGTGACGTAGATGACAGGCGACGCGGGGACAGAAGATTTCAAGGAAACATATGAAAATTTATTCAAAATTATAGAATATTTACTTCTCACTTTGCAGGAAACAACAAATATTCATCATATTCTTGACAATAAAATGAACTGCAACAAGACATATCGCTTTTTAATGTCTTTTTAATCATCGACAGTTTCAAGGAATGCGATAGGGGACATGTATTTTTGTTGGTACAAAGAATCTTAAATTACTCAGAAAAAATGCAAACGAAGTCTTTTTTATTCGTTAATCGGTAGATGATCATTATAAATCCTTAAATTAACGATGTACGATGACCACAAAAATTAAAGGCCGCCTAATACAAAGATTTTTAGCTGTTTGGCACGGGGACATGAAAACTGGACTTTACTGTAGAATGACCCGTTTATCTAAAAGCCACCGACTATGCGGGTGCGCAGTTTCTCTGAAATTATCACTGCAAGCTATATTCTGGTGACTGTTTGATCATTTCAAACACTTTTGTTTCAGGCTCTTGAATTGCTTTGGGGAGATAGATAATGGAATGAGTTCAAGGAATTGTGTGTCTTCTTACAATAGCCTGGGGAAAACATTTCGTTTTGAAACCGCTGATGAAAGTAATAGTTGAAATAAAATATTACTGGAAATAGCTCTTCTTTAAATTGTAGCCTGACGCTAATCTCCCGTTAGGTGTCTTTCGCGTTTCCCAGATGGAATATTATTCAATATAAAAGCATGATGAAGCCAAAGCTAATGTTTCTATAATCCACATCAGGATATAAAAAAAACTAAAGGAAATATTTACTTCAGCGTTCTTACACGAGTACATTCCATGAGACTGACTGAACTGACGCCACTGTAATCTAAAAACATGCCATGCTATTTGATTACAACCAAGGGGAATCTCCTTTAAAAGAGCATGTGGATATTCTAGTTATAGAAATAGTCGAAGAAAACAAAGAGTCACAGAGTGATCTATCATTATCTGTTCCTGTACATTTTATGTACAAGAGTTAGTTTGTTTATACGTTTTGCTTGTCCTGGCTGTAAATACACCTACATTGGTGAACCTGAGAGGTGTATATTCATTCGTCTTATATACACAAGTCAATAGGCCATTTTAACTCACATACATAAATATGAGCTGTTTGACCTAGAATAAAGCTGAGCCACTGTGCCTGTCCATTTATTTGGTTAGTTCATATGTACACCTTTATGGTTAATTTCATTTTTTGGCTGATTTATTTGGTTAAACCATTAATCACTCTGCAGTAGGTTTAACTGGCTGATTATTTTCGAATGTTCTGTAAAACTTATATGCAAACGGATCCTGTTGTAAACCGCCAATCCTGACGATGACACAAATAAATATATGTCGAAATAAATGTCTGTCTATATTTACAAAATGATTCGCGCTAATATTTTCGAATTCACCCTCCTGTTTTATTCTATCATGTTCTGTCGTATATGTTTCGAGCTTCTGGGGCGTTAAGAAAGGTGTATTAATTGCTACCCTGGTATGCTTCCGGATACTTAGGTGTCAGAGATCATATACATACCATAGGCCTCCACTGGTGAGAATATCATGGACACGTTTGAATGTCTCCATAGCGGAGAATTATCTATTCCTTAGCTGTACTATTACGGTACCAGAGTGAAATATATCCACTGGTTGACCTTTCCGGTTCTGCTAATATAGCAATGATATTAAATGAATATTCTATCAACAGTTCTCATTGCAGTTGTCACTACAGGGAAACCTGTGAATAACGACACCTGGGTAAACCACCAGCCTTTAAATATCGACTTTAACAATGGCCACAATACTTAAATTTAAAATACTTTTGCAACTCGATAAACCAATACCGACACTAATCTGATCGCAGGCACGGTCACTGTATATACGTAGTAGAAAACGTATTGACCCCGGCTGAAGGTCACATCCAGTGACCCAATATCATCAATATGTCCTAAATGAAGCTTTCAGATACATGGTCAATATGTCTTTGCGCTAGGACTGATCAACTTGTTATTGGAGATTATCAACTTCTCCGTTGCCCCAAACGTTTTAGGTTAAATAGCTCTCCCGTCTAATGGAACAAGTGGTACCTGAATGAATGAATGAATATTTATTCACTATATAATTAAACATATACAGGGTATTAGAAATTAACATAAATATGGCGAGATATACAATATACAATAGTAATACAACTCATCATGAACCAAAAAAATCATCTATGCTCGATAATTATAGATATACAAATATATAGATATGGAGGTGATTATACCACGGAAGCCTTTAAATCTGGTGACAAAAATCAGGACTGTGTGGAATAGATTATGAAACCAAACATTTTTTAGATAAAATATAATTGTCTCAAAGATAATACTAAAATCGGGGAAACTATCTAATATGCTAAATCGACATTTAAAGAGAGATTGTGACGGGATCGACTTCAACTCAAGAGGTAAAGCGTTACAAATATGTGGGGCTTTCGTTTTTGTCCAATAGTGTGAAAGATTTGATTGCACCCTCGGCCTGTATATGTTAAGATTGGCTTATCTGGTTGGATAGCAGTGAACTTCAGAAAGTTTTGTAAAATAATTTGAAAATTTTATCGGAATGGAAGATGCATTGTAAAGAAATCTGTGAGTGAATAATACATAAGATAGCAGTTTATTTGACACAGAGGCAGGATGTTTAATTGTTCTAGAAGAGGACTGGAGTGAGCGTATTTACTACTGCATGCGATGATGCGAACATTTGTAATTTGACGAGTGGTATCAAATGAGTTGGGTATGTGTTTTCCCAAACCAGATTGCAGTAGGATACATAGGAATAGAACAACGAATAGTACAACACAATCAAGGTTTTTCTGTTGAGGCAATTTCTTATATTATTAATAACACCAATATTTCTAGATATTTTAAAAGTGAGTTCGTCAATATGTGTTTGCCAAGTCATTTTATCATCGAAATGAACTCCAAGGAATTTGAAACTAGAAACTGGCTCGATCTCGGTCCCGAATAGTGATGTCTGCGGAGTATTAATATTACGAGGTCTGTTTGGTTTAAAGAACATGAATTTAGTTTTTTCACATTTAATGAGAGTTTATTGCTGGAGAGCCAATCATGAAGCTTTCCGAGTTTACTTGACATAATCTCAGACAGCCTAATTGGATCTTTATCTGAGAGAGAAGCGCCGGTGTCGTCAGCAGAAAGATTAATGTCTAGAATAGTTGTTGCTTTGGTGATGTCGTTTATGTATATTAAGAATAGAATATGACCTATTATTATCCCTCAACCTAAATCGTAGCATTTCCATTGGTCAGTTTACCAGGGTGTAAAAATTCGTACACCCCGGGGATCTTTCCATGTCAACGTCCGACCGGTCTGACCGATCACGTGACCAATCATCTTAATGCTGTATACTGAACCATGTTGAACGGTGTGGCCGAACGGCCCTCTAGCGGAAGGGCTCCCAGGGGATAAAAATTCACGGTTCACGTGCGAAAGCAGACATGGCATCAGTATACAATTAATCACTTCCGGGTCGGTGCCCACGATCTACATTGTTTAGAAATTTGAGAGCAGATCTTTATGGATTTTATGAGCTGCGATTTTTCAGCATTTCTGATACATTTGATATTTCAACTTGCAGATGAGTCTTCAAACTGTACTTCCTGGTGTTGATTTGGGCCACTTTGAAAAAGCATGGTGGATGAAGACATGATCAGTGAAGGGTGAGAAGGCTCCCTGTTTACAAATCGAATGACATTCTGTAGCACCAATCAGCTGTCAGTGGCGGTAATTTGAAATTTCCATGGTCAACATCTGTCAAGACTTCCACTGGTAATGTCCCACAAGGTAAATATTGACATGCCAGGTGGATTTATGCATTGTGAATTTTCTGGATTTTTGCCGATTTTTAACGCTAATACATAACAAGTAACAGAATTAATTGTGTACTGATGCCTGTCACACGACATTTTCACATTTGACCAGAGAACTTTAAATCGTCACTGTGGCTACAGTTTTTACTGGATCAGCCCAATTTTTCCATGATGACTCCTGAACTAAGTTCAAATATTAGGGTTGTTTCAAATTTATGTTATTAAATTATTAATAAAATAAAATAAAAATTTTAATTAATTTTAATAATTTTTTTAATTATTAAAATTATTTTTTTCTTGCTAAATGTGGTTGAAATAAATATCATACTGATAATGCTGGGTAACATCTCTTGTATTGTTATGCCATTTCTGCGACAAAATTGAGACCTTTTGGAGCAAATATAGGCAAAAAATGACTGATTTGTCAGTACTAGGGCCAAATAGTCAATGCCAAATATGACGAGGTTCATTTAACACAGCTGGTAATTATGAGCAAATTAACTTTCAAGATACAATAAAATGTAAATGGAAGAAAGGAAATTCACATAGATACAATTACATGCTTTTTTTTTCAAAATCTCGACCTCAGTTCAAATCTTCAATGCTTCAAATCATTTATGCATTAATTCACTTTATATCAGTCTAAAACCACATGAAATTAATACTAATTATATCACCTGTAAAAACTCAGATGTTTGTTCCACACACAAAGAATTTCCAAAATGCCTTTTGCATTTGTAACTTTAATGAGACAAATAAAATCTGATTAACTGAGTCAACAGTTAATCTGACTGTTGAGGGTTTCTCATTGTTGTGTGTTTATTGTCAGTCACATTTGCATCATAGCAAATACTTTCTCTTCATTCCATTTCCACTATCTCCAGGACTATAAGTATGTAATTCTCTTTCATATTCATATCAGAGATCTTGTAGGTAGCAAGAAACATGGATTACAGGCACCAAATATTAGCAAGCCCCATACAACCCTCCCCCCCCCCCCACACACACACACATCAACTCTGGGAATTTCGCACAGTGTGACTCAGAGGTATGCCTCCAACTCTGTTGGAAGATAGGCCTTTCTCACTGTAAGTTGCCACTTTAATCTTTCACCAAACAGTTAACAGTTTAAGTTAGGCAACTTCCAGCTGTCCTCATCTTTCATGGTTGTTAATGTAGCAGAGATCAGCAAATGACCATCAGATATGTTGTCATTGAATTTTATTCCTTTTTTTCTTCTATGTTGTGTTTTGACAAGTGTTGCCTGTTTGCAGACATTGCATTCATGGACTTGAAATCTGACACAGAATATATTCCTCAATGTTATTTAGGAGTTTTCTCAGTAATAATAACTGTTTACAAGTAATATGTGCATCTTTCTAATTACTGCCAGCAAGATCTTGATGAGATGTAGATCCATCCAATTGAACTGACATATATTCTCTATATGGGAGTTGTGTATACCATAAACACCTCTGTGTTATATTTTGGTATGTGTTGTGTACACATTTGTGTATCTTGCTGTCACTTATTACAGGATTAAACATGTCTTTGATCTTTGTATCAACATCAAATTTAAATCCCATTTGATAGATTACTGGGATGACCCACTGATTACATGGAGAAGTTAACCACTGCCATGAAGGAAATTTTTACCAAATGTAGCCTAAATGAGCAGGTTGAAAACAAATTATGTTTTGACACATTTTGAATTTAAGTTTTCTTTATTTTTAAACTTTAATTTGAATAATTTCATAAAAAAATGAATTAAAATAATAAAAAAATAATTAAAAATAGTGTTTAACATATCTAGTTAATGCTTTATACTTCTTTTTATAGGCAGAAGGATTGTCGACTTGGTGCTTTTTACCAGATGGAAAATATGTACAGGTTAGTGAGATATTGTACTTTTTACTTGTACCTCAGTCTTAAGTCATATGGGGCAAACTGAGGGGAAATTATAAAGGGGGTACCCTTGGTATATAGGCTGTAAAATCTCTATCTGTGCATAGTTTTATCTGTGCCTTCTCAAGAATGTTTGGGGATGGGTATGGTTTGTTCAGATGAGAGCATTCCTTATTTTAACAATGGTTCCATTCCTGACAGGCATCAGTACACAATTAATCACTTCCGGGTCGGTGCCCACGATCTACATTGTTTAGAAATTTGAGAGCAGATCTTTATGGATTTTATGAGCTGCGATTTTTCAGCATTTCTGATACATTTGATATTTCAACTTGCAGATGAGTCTTCAAACTGTACTTCCTGGTGTTGATTTGGGCCACTCTGCAAAAAGCATGGTGGATGAAGACATGATCAGTGAAGGGTGAGAAGGCTCCCTGTTTACAAATCGAATGACATTCTGTAGCACCAATCAGCTGTCAGTGGCGGTAATTTGAAATTTCCATGGTCAACATCTGTCAAGACTTCCACTGGTAATGTCCCACAAGGTAAATATTGACATGCCAGGTGGATTTATGCATTGTGAATTTTCTGGATTTTTGCCGATTTTTAACGCTAATACATAACAAGTAACAGAATTAATTGTGTACTGATGCCACATGGCGGATCTCCACTTCAAGACTTCCAACTTAAATTTTCCACTATTTCTGGCGGGAGATACCCTAATATTGACCAGAATACCATCATAGTCGGAGTACTCTACTTCTCGCATGTCGAGAATATAAATATAACGAACATGAAGCGTTTTCTGGCCACGCGAAAATTATGCATAATCGCTACCGAACCAAGTTCGGCGTGTTGTGCGCTTTCAAAGATCATTTCCCGAAATCAACACACAATATTATACACAACCGTTCATATTCGATGAAAGGAAGTCTTGCTGCATCACGTTCAATCAATCTTTTAGACACACATACCTCGTAAATGGTTATATTTAGGGTCAAAATTGAACACTGTCACAGCTCTGCGTCCGTGTTGCGCGTCTACATTACTCGCGTAGACAACACGTTTTGTCAAAATGGAGACCGATTTTGTAAATGGACAGACACATATATGCTGAGTTTCCGTGGTAAAGTTTCAGAGAAATTGTCTTTTTAACTCTATAATTCGATATGTTAATTGAAAAATGCTTTCGGGATAATAAATTCGTTATTCAGGTTTTTCCCAGGGTGTATGAAAAGTTATGACCCTCCCTGAAACTCATACACCCTTCGGCTGACGCCTCAGGGTGTATGAGTTTCAGGGAGGGTCATAACTTTTCATACACCCTGGGAAAAACCTGAATAACTAATAGTATTGACCCCTGAGGCACGCCAGTGTCCATTGGATTAAACGGCGATATTGTTCCGTTATATGATACAGACTGGGATCGCGAAGATAGATAGCTTCGAAACCAGCTCGGGAGCATGAACGGTCAAGACGATCATAGTGATCTGTAATAGGTTATTAATTGTTATGATTGGCTTGTATTGTATCATTACAGGGTGAACGTGCTGGTCGTTTATATATGATACCACTCTGCTGTGTACGGGGATGCTATCACCAGCGAAGAGCTTTGATATACATTGTTGGCGGATAGGGTTAATTGTAAATAAGTTTCGAATTTTGAATGAAATTGTAGTGTTCAGCCGGTTCCCATGCGGATATCGCAGCCCATCAACACAATGCTATATTTATATTCCATTATACATTTTTTTGTTCAATTACCAGATTATAATCACTATAATTCAAACCATTTAAAAAGCTAAAAGTTAAAAATGTCTATATAGAAGTTCGTCTGTCTATATCTGTCATGCGGTTTATAGAATGTATCTAAAGTGCAAAAGTATTAGTAGTTCCTACAGAATATATCGTGTGGTTGTTTCCATTGTCTATGTTCCCTTCTCCTACACACAGAGTCGTCCAGAAAAGAGCTATTCGAGCTGCGAGTGTTCTGAAGACATCTGTGCCGGTAACACTGCTCGCTGAAATGTGCATCAGGGAACAGGATGGCTGGCTTCATCCTATTGTGCGTAAACATAATAGGTTTCTGTTCTAGATTAGATAGTGAGCTCATCATATGACCGTCGTGTCAGCGGCAGTCTGTTTTGGGGTTTGCGTGTGTCTTGGGTTGTGCCTCTGTCCGTTACTCGGTTCTGTGGCACAGGTGTCAGCAAGTAGTTAGTCGAGGTTTGGCTGTAGAAAAACAATCAGAAGGAGCTTCCTTTATAGGATGAATAAGTCTTTCCAGCAAATTATATAGGCTCAAATAGGATCATTTTTGATAAGTGTGTATTCAGGTGTTCCAGCATTTGCTTGTGCGTGTCAAAATGAGATGTTTTATACATATTGCAAGGAGTATATATAGATAAGACAGCCATAAAAAATGAAGTGGATGTAAGTTAAGCGATAAATGATAGATAATCATATAGTGGCGTCATCTGATGCCTTTGCCCTGAGAATGTACGTCTAGCCACTGAAGCAAAACCCAGAATGGCCACTTTAGTGATTGGCAACTTCGAAATTCGCAATCTACATATAGAGTTAATTTAGCCTGGTTGCCTAGGATGGAGCCAAAACGCCCACAAATTCACACAAGCCTTTTATCTTTGAATACCTTTGTATGTAAATACAGAATAGTATGAACGTTATTTATCTAATTATTAAGGAAGTTCAATGAAAGAAAGTTAAATAAAGAAGTTGAAAAAACCCAGAACCACTTGGGAAACCGGCGTGAAAGGAAATAATGTTGCAGGACATAATATCTCTTTCCATATGTTTCTCTTTAGAAAAATATGTCTTAGCCGAGTTGCATACCAGAAGGAAATGGCTTTGCTGGGTTAAAAGATAGAGATCCGGGCATTCTTTCCTGCCAGATATTATTTCTCTTTACATCGGCAATGATCACATCAATTACGTTATATATTTACATCGAAAGCATTATACATATACGTTATTTATATAGACTAATCAACATGTTTATTAACACTGGAGGATTATACAAAGTAAAATGGAAATTATGTCGCTTTGGTTGAAGTGTCGTTGTGCAATTGTGAGTATAACAGGCTCGTAACAGGTTCAGCTGTGATATTATTCTTTTTGTACTTGTCGGACTAGACGCTTGTAATTGCGGTGACGTTGATTAAAATCGCCAGTCTGCACACGATCTAGCAATTGCTAAAACGCCGTATGCAGGTCCTTCTGGAATATTGCTATCCCGAAATGTGTACTTGAATATGTCAAACTTGGCATAATGTCAAACTTGTAATCGTCTATATTGTCGCGGATTCGAATCCAGTGAAGTGGGGAATGTGTCCTACACATCGTCACTAAATAGCGCTTGCCAAGTGCTAGCATGTCATCTGTATGGCGTTTGGTGAATGCGAAGCAACGCACTTTGAAATGGTTATCTTTTTGACAATTTCTTATATAGGCGTATTCAATCGTGAACAGCTATAAATCTACCAAATTTGTACCCATTGGGACACAAAGACGCTCTTGGTATATAGTATCAGCAAATTTTAATAGAGTTGATGGGAAATTCAAATAATTCTATCAACAAAGAAACATCTGAAAAATGATATCCTTTACGTGCATCAGAACTGAAGATAGTCTTTTGGCTTCTGATCTTAACATACCAGTGACCAGTTTTATTGAACACCGATATTATTAATGAACTAAGGTCTTCAATGAGGTCCTTGTGAGGAATAGGAGTATAAAGGGTCGAGAAATCTCAGGTAGATACATGTCTATATGGTTATGTGTCCTTTGCCACCTACTTCTTCCGTAAGCCCCTTTGTGGCTTATTTCATATATTTCGGCTTCTGAACTGATCTGTTTACGATGACCTGCTAGTGCTGTGGTCCCAGTGTTCCCAATTTACAAACGAAACTCACTGTGTTTATTTCCTTCTTTGTGTAGTAATGAACAATACTTCGGAGGTGTGCATCAAAAAGTAATAGTCGTCACATCAAAATCCAACCTTGCGTGCCCAGTACGGCGGCCATAATCGCTAAAACTGCGGATTAAACACGTCTGGTGACAAATTTCATAGGATATTTATGTAAACGTTAACCAAGGGACTCCTGTGTATATCAGGCAAATGAATACGAATACATTTGTGACTTAATTTGAACAGAATTGAGTGCCAGTATACTAGTATGTCCCCATCGGGGAGTTTGTCTGAAAACTCCTGTTGATTTCACCAGGATTCAACGTTGCCTTCAACAAATTTTCAGACCTATCACGACGACACAATGCCTACAAGCGAAACAGTCGTCCCAATTTAGTCACATTATACTGCTGAAGTACCATAGCGTATTTGAAGACATGATAATTCACCTAGTCATATTATCCTGCGAGACAACTCCGGACCAACCAGTCAATGATCTATCATCTTAATGCTGAGCGCCAAACAAGTTTTATTGCTTACATGCAAGTATTAGGAATGGATCGAACACTGCGCACTTAGCTCAGAAGGTGTAAATTACACCTCTACGGGGTGTAAATGGCTTGTCCCAGGGCTAACACCCTTTTGGGTGTGAATTAACACCCTCTCCGAAAGGTGTAAATTTACACCTTCTCGAAAAGGTGTTAATTTACACCTTTTTTGCGCACATTACACCTTCCATGGGTGTTCATTCACACCTTCTGAATAAAATTTGCACCTTCCAGACAAATTTATAAGCATATTTTGGGGGGAACCCAGCATCCCATGGGTGTTTATTTACACCTTTTGACAACAACTAAACCTTTCAGTGGTGTTAATTTACACCTTTTCAACAGAATTACACCTTCTTTGGGTGTTCATTCACACCTTTTAGGCAAATTTGAACCATCTAGGGGTGCTAAAATACACCTTCTGGTGATCATTCCATCTTCCAGGGGTGTTAAATCACACCTTATTAGTAAGAATTACACCTTTCATTGGTGTTAATTTACACGTTTTGACCGAGATTACACCCTCTTGGGTGTTTATTTACACCTTTTGGCCAAAATTAAACCTTCTAGAGGTGCTAAAATACACCTTCTGGAGACGATTCCATCTTCCAGGGGTGTTAAAACACACCCATTTTGTGAGAATTACACCTTCAAAAGGTGTTAACTTGCACCTTTTTAGTGAGAATTAGTGGTGTTCGTACCACCCAGTCATGGCTCTTGGTTGAGGTACACAATAAGAACATTAACACAAAATATATGTATGATATATTGTATTAAGGAAATCACAAAAAGCACATTTACATTAGTCTTTTCATGTTAGCCCTCCCCGATATCATAGTTCACTCTCAATCCCTGGAAGCACAAAGTTCAAACGATTAAAAATACAAGCATCCCAACCCAACCTAAATTGAGCACGTTATGTTCATGTCACTTATGCCTCCAACTTTCACCCGCCTACAGATATCGTACAACTATTTATATACACACAAGTCTTTACCCCCGCCCACTAAAGCACAAAGTTCAAACAATTTAAAGCACAAAGTTCACAAGCAACCCAACCCAAATTCAGCATGTCCTGTTGCATATGACAGCGACCCCCCCCCCCCCTCCTCACCTCATCCCATAGTACAGACATCAAACAGCTATAATATATACAGATGAATCTTAACCCTCAAAGCACAAAGACTTAAATATACAAGCACTCCAATCCAGGTACCGACCATGAAGCAAAATAAGTTGCTCATCCTAAATAATAATTGGGTATCTTGAATATCCTAAATAATAATTGGGTATCTCAGCTCGTATGTGTTAATACAGGTTTCATGAAAAGTTACCCTTCATTATATTTTTCACCCTGAATACAAATGGATGCACATGTATGGGGCCGATTTAACAACTTACTCCATGGAAAAAATTAATAAAAATAAAGGTAACAGATAATAATGAAATAAAAACTAGCAATCCGGTTACATATCCATATCAGTGTTCTGGGTTCGTAAACAGATATTTGCCATAGAATAATTTTCTTAATGACAACGGGGGGGGGGGGAGGCAGATCTTTGCCATGGAATACTTTTGTGGGAATACTTTGTAGAGGACCCTCTGGGGTGCCTAGCCTCTGAGAACGAAAGTCGAAAACTCTCAGAGAGTAGGGCGTATCAGGTAACAAAAATGGCAATGACACTGGATGGGAGAGTTGGGGAGGGGGGAGGGAAGAGTTGTACATAACCTTCTGGGGTGCCCTAGCCTCTGAGACCGAAAATCGAAAACTCTCAGAGAGTAGGGGTAACTAGTAACAGAAACTGACAGCAACACCAGATCCAGCCGGGGGTGGGGTTGGGGGAGGTGGAGTTGGAGTGGAGATTTGCACATAACCTTCTGTGGTGCCCTAGCCTCTGTGACCGAAAATCGAAAACTCTGAGAGTAGGGTATTACAGGTAACAAAAATGGCAATGGCACTGGGTGGGGGAGTTGTTGGGAGGGGGGGGAGTGAGGATAACTGTCATGGAATGCTTTTGTACATAACCTGCTGGGGTGTCCTGGCCTCTGAGACCGAAAATCAAAAACTCTCAGAGAGTAGGGTTTAACAGGTAACAAAAAGGGCAATGGCACTTGATTGGGAGTTGAGTAGGGGGGGGGGACAAGCAGTAAAATATACACATTAATATGTGTCCGAATGTTCATAACGGGTTTTATTAGAAGGCGACAATTTTTGGGACTACTTTCAACAGGGCAGCCACCTACTTTGCTCAGTTGTCTGTATTACTCGATGTTAAATGCCATAATAATGTTCATAACGGGTTTTATTAGAAGGCGACAATTTTTGGGACTACTTTCAACAGGGCAGCCACCTACTTTGCTCAGTTGTCTGTATTACTCGATGTTAAATGCCATAAGAATTGCCTGCTACTTTGGTGAATTGCCACGCACTTTAAAAGTTAATGAAACACTTACATAAGTATGATAAAGAGTCATGGTTCAAGAATGTTTTTCTGTAAGTGAGAAGTAGCTCTTACTGCTCCTGTAACTTTGTCACCGCCCTGGTAACGGTAGGTCTTGGCCGTGTATAGGACAACTTCAGAAAAGGCAGTTCGAGTTATGTCAAGGAGTTGTTTATAACTTTTACGTTGTAGCGTATATTAAAAACCACTATGCGACGAGCAGGCATTTCAATCCCAGCAGGAGATCCGTCGTATCCAAAAGCTTCTGCTTCTCCACATAGACAGAGATGGTATCCGCGGTCTCCATATTGGGACCCTGGTGGACAATAATTGGTGTCCTGGAGTTACCTGAAAGTAACATAAAATATATATAAGCATATGGGATTGGTAGTATTGTTCAATCATAATCTTTTACCATCATGACCATTGAGTCTTCTGAATTATACGTTGAATGTCCAAAAACCTTTTATTCTGACTGCGGATGTAGTGATAAATCATATCGTGTGTACAGGTAGGTGTCAGTTTGTACGCTAGACAGGTTTAAGAAATATCAAACCAGGCCAAATTCCAATTCGAACCAGCATCGCTCATTACTAAGTTATATATATTCATACAAGTAATATAGGAGAAAAGAGAAGAAATGCAGTTTCCGCCTTCAATGCCCTAAAGTTTTTACTTGTATACTCATTGACGTTGTATGTTAGATCTATGTGATTAGCATCAGGAACTATATCGATTACACTCGTGAAGAATTATTCACTTACTTCTTTTTGGATCAGCATGGTTAGGTCTTCTTTGAAATGGTCCACAATGACTGGCACCACAGCAATGGCCAGTTGATCTGTATGAAAAAAAGAATCCATATTAAATTAAATGATGAAAAATACATCTTGACAGCTCCATCCAGCCTCCCCGCCCCCATCATTTTGTTTTGCTTTCAATGGTTGAAAGAAGGCAGTTTCAGCTAATTATCTCCCTTTGATTTAAATTACAATAAACAACCCATTCAGGGATAAAATGTGTAGGAAAGTGATATTTTTATTTGGCAAACAATTGCATGTCCAATATTCCAACATCTACGAACTGGTTGGTCGATTCAAAATCTATATACCTTCCAAATAATTCATGTCAAACTTAATCTGCATTATGTCCTGCCCATCCAAAAAAATTAGGATTTACCTGGACTTGTGAAGATGATCCAGCAGATAATCAGAGTGCGGTGCAATCAAAAGGAGATAACCCAATAACCCAATCTTAACATCTTTTGTATTGTAAGAGTGAGGAATGCTGTCAAATTACCTCCCCTTGCTACAATGTAACTTTACATGTATGAGCCAATTGTCCTCTTCACTGAATTCAGACCAATATTATATTCATACTTAGTGGATATTGGAGCTGGGTAGCTTAGCTTAATTTGATTTCATGCTTTACCACTGCGCTCACAAGTCTTGATTGGTGGCCAGGACCAACAGGGTGAACATACATTCAAAGTAATGATCACTGTTAGCCGAAAGTATCAATCTTCAAAACATCAAGGGTTCACTGTGAGCCAAATGCAAATTCTTTTGAATGATAGACCTCAATCTGCCAATTTTATCAAAATAAGGGATCAGCGAACGAGAACCAAAGATCACGAGAATGAGACAGACAGAATATCCCGACTGAGAAATGCAAATTTCAGTCATCAAATTTCAAAATACAGAACCAATGGCAGCCAAACCTCAGTCACGAATAAACATATTTCTAACACTGTGACAAAACCTTGTTTACATGCCCAGCCATTTCGGTCGGTTCTAGAGGCTGAATAGAATCCTAAACATATTTTGGCAATTCTATATGTGTAACTGAATTCTCAACTATTTTCAAACATGATTTTTCCTTCTAATTATGAGCATGGGAGTATTTCCCCTTTCTCTGTCAAGTAAAATCTACTCACATTGTGAGAAGAATCATCCCCTGGAAAAGGCCATCAATAATTCTCCGCCTCTGAGCTGTGGAGGGGTCTGTTTGCTTTTCGAGTGTCTGGGTGACGTCTGTATCAAAGGCTGGCAGAGCAAGTTTACATTCTTTGAAAAAGAAACAAAACTACGGTAATCAGACTGTATGAAAGTTGACTTACACAGTTGATTGTTCAAGTTGAGAATGCATTTCCACAGTGTCACTTGGACCAGTGTCTGTGCTTTCCTGAAATGGGGAAAAATATAAATTTTTCAACTGCGGTTTAAGGATGCACATAAGTAACTGGCTATATCCTGCGTAGTCTGCATAGAAACAGGGTAAGTTAAATATACATGTATCCACATATTCATTGAACTGAAACAATTGATCACAGTGTAGCTACAAAACCAGAAGTGAATAATAATTATAAGACTTAATAAAATTAGCAAAGGTTCCGGTCAGATTAACAGTGAATAACAGTGATTCACTTCCAAATACTGCTTTGTGGTGCGAATACATTGGGTATCATATGGAATATCGAAGACGGGGTAGACATCACAGGAGAACACGAATCATTGATACCTTATCAGTACGCTCTGGAACATTGTGGAATGCTCCGTCTCTTGTCGTATGCTGTAATATCTTGATTTTGGACTTATCGGGTATCTCATCGTGGTCCTCGAACTCTTCAAAATCAGCATCATACAACTGGAAAATAAATAAATCACATTTAAGTAAGTGCCGCAAACAATCTATCAGTCAATCTGTGTCATATACCCACGAAACTAAGCCGTCATATACCCATGAAACTAAGTCGTAGGGGCCGAAGGGAACCTACAAAAACCGATTCTCCAGTCCAGCCCAGCTCTTTTTAAACGATACGTATTCCAAAGCTTACCCGTCCTGTGGAGGTCCGGACCTCAGGGGAACGGCGCTGGTCAGACCACTATATACTATGTCTGCTGTAAACGGTGGACTGAATTAGGCTAATCGGATTATAAAGGCGCACGGTCGATCGTCTAGCCTCGCCAGGGTCCGGTTATTTCGGCGGTGTTAATAAATATATACGACTACTCCCCGTAGTTAGACCCAGACGGAGACTGTTTGCGACTGAACAATTAAATAAAAAATGGACAAGTGAAGTAATTTTCACATTCTTTTTGCGATGGTTCTAGACCGTTTCCCAAAATATTGGAGGACACAATAATACATACATAATACATCGATAATATTTCTAAAAGATTGAACTATATTTCACGTCAGTAACTTCATTAAATCATTCGTCTGACATGAGCTGTCTGTCAAGTGCCGACTGTATTACTGTATTGTATTTTCCCCAAGTGTCCGTAAAAATCAATAGTTAATCACTACCAAAACACAAGCCTTGTCCGTAACAGTAAAGGAGTTGTCTCCCCGGGGTTTCTTCAGGGGATATCAAAGCTCATGATCCGAGAGGCGGAGCTACCGAACTCCCAGAGGCATTTCCGAAAAATATCCAAGCTTACGTTCCGCTATTATCTCATCTGGCCCCGACAAATCGGCCCCGCGGGTCAGATATCAAACTGTGTGAGGACATGAGCCCTATTATCCCTCGTATTATGTATAGCAGTCCCACCAGGGCCGTCCCAGGGAGTACCGGTCTGGTCAGGTCCGTATAGAGGAACACGTGATGACGTCACTCCCCCGCTGTTCCCCCTCTGAAAAGTCTACAATTAACATTGAAGTTAATGAGATTTATCATAAAAAAGTACAACTCAATTACCATTCTAACATATATGTTGGGGAGCTAAGATATCTTCTGCGTCTGAAAGTTTGGTAATTTTCTCATACTTAGTTCTATATTTCAAAGCAAAAATTGTGTCCTGTCCTATCTGCCTCCATGTTATCTTATCCCCAGTTGAATTTCCGCTGGAGGCTAACAGATCAGCCAAATCTTTTGTTCTCTGTGAGACCCGTGTTCCTCTATATATAGCGGTAAGGTTTTGAACCCTGTTGTTTTAAACATCATATAATTCTGGTTTCATATTAATAAAATTATATGAGTAAATAGCAAGCTGGTAAGGGTAAATAGTACCTCAAAATATCCCAAGCATATCGTTCCATGGTGATCCAAGTGTTCCACTGGGCGTTATTCCTATTACACTGTGTACTAAAATTCACTATAAGTATACTGCATTAAACTGAGCAAAGCTATCACTGAAAAAATTTATGCCGCCATATTGGATTCGCATTCAGGCAAATGAACTCCCACTTTTTATGTGAGCTGAGCATTTTGGAGCACATTTTCAACAGTGACGTGTTCGAGGTACATGTAGTTGCACTCCTATCTAATGAAGATAATACTAACAAATATGTGCGACTATAGTGGGCTAAATCGATACGATTTCGCAAAGTTTGAAACAAGCCTTTCTCGAAGAAAATCAAAGCGCCCTCCATTTTCTCCCACGTGATCCTTGTACGCATGCGCATTGACTAGTATCATTTATAACCTGGTTCCCGAACACAATGGTATAGGTAACAAGCACCTACATAATCGGGGCACCAGGCTAACCAGTTCTGACTCGTTTCTATCTCATTTTGAGGCCTTCTATTGATGACATTTAAATAGAATTTCTATATTTTTAAGCGTCACTAAGTTGATTGGGTCAAACAATCTGTCTGAGCAGATTATATTAATCAAATTTTGCAAAAGTGTATGTTATCATAGCACCGTATTTTTACGACAAAGTTTCGAGCTTGTTCTGTTCTGTTGGCAGAAGTACCGGTAATGAAATACCGTGAGCAAAAGAAAATACTCAATCGAGTCACAATTTTAGCACAGTTGAAACTATGTTTCGATCACTGGTTCCGACAGTATAAAAAATATATTCTCGGGTATAAATTGTCTGTAAGATGTAACATTTTCTTCACCCTCTAAATACATACCTGTTTACATGTATCTCCCTGCTCCGACCTGGGTTCACAGGGGCAATTATATTGTACAAATATTTAAAAAATGGCATATTTACCTGGAAGGTTACGTCGTTAATGCCAATTAGATCAGCTAAGGTAGCATCCTGTGAAATGTGATCTTTAAGGTCCGACAGGCTGCGAGTTGCAAAAGGTAAAGCGATTTTCTTTCGGTTCTCACCGATCAACAGCAGGCAAGTCGCCATCTCGCAAAAAGTCCACTTTGATGCATAGAACGAGCGACGTGAAAAAACCCGCTGTGCGCAATTTATCGTAATGGAAGTTTGTTTTGAAGTAATATCGCGTCGGCTTATATTGGAAATGGTGGACGGCATGGGAAGCGAAGCCATGCTTATTTACAAATTCATGAACAATAGAAGCGATGCATATTGTTAGGCATTTGCAGAATAAACTCAAAAACTAATTGAGCAATAGAATCATCACCGATATGTATAGTTTAACCAAAACTTTGCGTTAGCGTCAAAGAGATATGAGATAAAGGCAGTTTGCGGATTATGATTATGGTGTGTTAAAAGGGGTCGTTTCCGGACAGGAAGGTAACCATTACTTTATCAAGTAATAATTTGTGACGATAATCGCACAATTGTTAATGGGTAACATGCACAACAAGCTGCCATGATTATCACTTCGAACCGTTTAGTCTGTTTCACACCTTCCTGTCTCAGTGGATCAATCAAAGCCTATAATTTGTACAGTTTCCGTTGTATTCACTGCTTATTGTGCAAATCCCCCATTGAAATGAAGTTGAAAATCACTTTATCTGATAGCTAAGCAGTTATCAGCACTGTAGATATCGATCTGATAACTTCTTACATTGGTCGACAAACAACGTGCTTTTGTCGACTCTGCATGATACATAATATTTACTTTACTGTTGATATTCAAAACCCCAGAACGCCCCTCCCCCCCCGCCCCTGTAGTCTTGAGCTCAACCTTGAGTGAGAACACTAGAGCGGCTGTTCAATTTTCACTCCCTCGTAAAACCGACTGGGGGATTGACTCTTATGGTCTGCAGCTCGGTTTTTTTTATAATATTTCCGTTGGAATTTTTGCTCAAATGTTAGAGAGACTGGTCAAATTGTTAGATCCATTGATTTAATTTTGTGTAGAAAGTTGAGGTGCTTGAAAATTTTGATGGTTTACCGTAAGCATGACAAGGAAATACATTTCCTCAACATAGAAATTAAGTTCCAAATGTGTATGGAAAATTAAGTATTTACACCTTTTTAACACCTTTCAATAAATTTACACCTTTACGGGTGTAAAATCAGGGTTGGAATCAATCTTCATACATTTGCACCTTTTCTACACCTTATTTACACCCCCTAAGGGTGTAAACATGAACCCAGAAGGTGTAAACGTTTGATTTACACCTTTTTTGCACCTTTTTTACACCTTCTGAGCTTAGAGTGTGGACCCCCGCTATTTAACCACTTGACCATCGCAATGCGTCGAGACTCTCATAAAACCACATAATGCCGAAGATCGAGACAATATCAATTTACTCTTTAGATATTGTGATGACAGGCAAATATGACTGCTATTGATATTCGACAGACGGCCTTAGAAAATAAGTCATGATCGTTACAGAATGAACATGACCTAACTCTTCCAGTAGGTAGCACTGTTGTCATGGGATATTTCTCACTCACTTTTGTTGTCGAGATATATACAATCTGTTAGGTTCACAGACTGATATCTATATTTTGACCCACGTGACCTTTAAACAACAGTCATGATCACTGCGAAATGAACTTGACCAATAAGTCCCAAGAAAATAACACGTTCTATGAAAAAGAGTCTGTAACTCACTTTCTTCTCGGGATGGACGGACATACACCTGGACTAGAAGAATTTCCATGTCTCCTCAAAAAGTTATGCCACATTTTTAGTTTACAGGAACAAAACATCACGGGGGAATTGTTATTTGCCAAAATGAAGATTGAAGTCTTTGACTTAGCTCGTGACAATAGACAGTCTTAGACATAACTCACAAAGTCGTTCCTGCCAATTCCTATCTGTTACAAAATTATTTGAAATTATATTTTTTTGATTCATTGTATCAGGCTGATTGAATGTATGCCAATTAATCTGTGGTGAATGGGAATGGAATTATATTCAATAGATTGGCTCACATACCGGTACCCTTATTTGTTTTAAGAGTAAAGGTGTACGTGGATCGTTATTGATAATGGTATTCACTTATTTTTGACGTTATTCTGTTATACTTTTTCGAAGAACATAGCATAGTATCTTGCCTGGCTGAAAATTATGAGCGAAGACGTGAATAAGTTGAATTTGAATATAGGAAATATTTGAATTAAGGATAATTTCCTGAATTGAGACGGGAAATGGAAACATGCATGTTTCTCGGGACTTTTTGGTCATATTCAATTTTGCCCTGAACAATGAATGCCTGACTGACCAAAGATAAACTGACAATAATGGTTCAAAGTGGAACTTTTATTACCTCGTTCCGGTAACTTTGATTCCAAATCTATCGCAGGCTAACACATATAGATAATGGATAAAGTCAAAAAGTTTAAGAGTTCGGACTATCATCCATCATATTTTAGTACCACTGGGTTGGGATTCATATTCCAGTCGCGATTCCGGGAATCTCCTCATACAACCATAATTTGAAGATTATTTATTGGTGTAGTGAATCAATATCGAGTGATTCAATGGTAGACGGAGCGACAGAGGTCTAATAAGTGTCATTAATTCGTATATCTATACGAGAACTATAGCAAACTCTTTGATTAATTCTCAAATTTTGATATTATGGTCATCTTGGATTTTTGGATGATGGCAGTGATTGTTTCAAAGAACACCTATCAATTATTGTTACTTGCTATATAAAATTTAGTCCACTTAGTTGGTAAAGAATTAATAATTGGAGTGCGCTTCCTGGGAAATGGACCTTCGCTTAGAAACTGGAATGATTCTGGTGAAGATGACCAACAACGAACCGGAAAAACTATGATTGCCTGAATTTTATTCCGATTATCTCCACAATCCAATAAAATTCCGAATTTCGACATTTTGAATTGATCGATCAAGTTTTTAAAACTGATTGTTGTTTTTTCGGTTTTCCCTATCAAACTCCATTGATCTTTCGAATTTCTACAAGCAATAGTGGATGACCTTCGGATTTCCCTGATGGTACTATCTCTGAGCCTAACAAAGAATTAGTGGCATCATGGTGGAATGGTTGACGTCAGAGTGTTTAGTAGCACAGTTTTCGAAGTATAATCATGGGACAGTTCTTTGTATCTGCGAAACCACAATAGTCCAAAAATATGACGCATCAATCAACAAATGTAATAAGCGAGAATTGGCTTCGACTCAAATCGTATCACTGGTTTTTGTCGCTCTTTTTCCAAAACGAATGGTAGCAACTTTGTGCGCTACCGTTTCTTGCAAAATAATGACTGTCCGGTGACACGTCGATCATAAACAAATTAGTTTTCGAGACTTTGCTTACAAAAATTTATGACGCAAATGATTCTTACTAATTTGGCGGTTTGATGTCGAGGCCTTAACTCAGCTGCCCAATATTTTTTCAACCAGTGACTTGTTTCCGTGTTTTGCGAGGAATTTAACCTTCAAAGTTAGTTTTCGCAATTCTATCAGGCCAGCAGTTATTAGTTATTTGTCGGTTTATTTGATGGGGTAAGATTGACCGATTATTGCTGAATATGTTTATACACAGCAAACTTCAAACTTGTGATGTAGTGCGACAACAATTATTCGATAGTTAGCAACCCGGTTCTGGATAATAACACCCCAGCATAAATGTTATTACCAGTAGTTCGTGACAGAGAGGTAGTCCGATCGAACCTTACGATCCCCTTTGACTACGAGGTTGAATTATTTGCTCAAGACTATATAGATTCCAGTAAGTGTCGTTATATATCTGACTTCAGAGCCAAATGCGAAGGAAATGGACTACCATGACTAACACTTGACGGCATACTCCGGAATTCTAGGAGATAGCTGAACGTTATCTTGAAAAATACTTGGATCTAGCAAGATTAGTTCATGTAATAAATGTTGGTCACTAAAAGTAACTACAATGTTAGCATTTGGAATTACCAATTAATTAATCGCACATATTGGATCGATAGATGATGGATGTTAGACAAGATAGGCAGAGAAAATAGTATATTGTCACAATTTTTCCCCCGAGGAATATTACATGTAATGTACGGAGAAGAGCTCCATCAGTCTGTGAATCTGGCAATTGATAGGCTTAGTCAGCAATTATATTTTCAGTCTATATTTTCCACAATACGAATAAAAGTCAGAGAAAACATGCAGCATATCTCGGCACGTTTATTTTACAACAAAACCAAAAATCCAATTTGGTAAGGGCGTATTAGGCTGGCGGCAACTTGAAGTCTTGGAGGCATATTTTAGTGGTTAATGATCCCGTGCAGCCATAAAGATGATAATAAAGACTCCTGGAGACAAACATAATAGTTACAGACTTCCAGTGGTTCTACAAACGCTTGATTTATGTAACTTGCGTTGTGTAGGTCGACTGAAGTGTGTCTGTGCTTTTTGCTGTTATGGCTTCATAATCATTTCAGTGATTTAGTCATACTTTTTAATGCACTAGGCGCCCTTGGAACGGTGATAGAATCGACTCAAATAACAGGAAAAGGCGCCGTTGGATACGAAGGTTGAATCGGACATAATAGGTTTGTCATTTAGGAACGGATTGCTTCCAACTACCCTGATATGTTAACTGGCACCAGACCGTGATGTATGGCGAAAATAAATCACAATAGTGCCAAATAATCTTACCGCGAATCCAACTATTGCGAGAATACCGTCGCTGCCGTAGATCGGAATTTAATCCTTGCTGTAGGTATCAACTTTTTTGAATATTATCTTGTAAAAATAGGCAATGTGTAAAAGATAACGTTTGTGTCTGCAATGCGTGAGGTGGCTCAGGGAACAATAATGTTCACCCAATCTGACTTTGCATGCAACTAGAATATCCCCATTAGTCATGATTCTTCTTCATGAGGGAATATCTACAGTTGCTCACTTTTTAATTGAGTAGGAATGCAATATCGGACATTCAGGAGCGTGTGCTGTATTTCATGAAACAGTACAATGGAAACGGCACGACCAAACCCTGACATATACATGTCAAATGAAGGGGGTCAAGTTAACAGGAAGATTGGCGATCCCTAAAACAGAGGAACCGCTGTTGAGGATTCCAAACAGGGAATGAATTGTTGTACACAGTACATGCATTAGTTTCTGCTGGAAATATCCAAATTTACTCCGATCACGAAAAATGTTCACGTTTTCCATACTGCTAAAACTTTTCTCTGTCAGGCAATTGGTCTGGTTATATAATTGCCATGCCGATATTAGCAAGCAGATAGCTTAGGACGCCCAGTGGGCGCGCGAATACAAAGAGAGAGCAGAGGAGAGGGAGAAAAAGGCGCAGCTTTAGGTAATCAATGTCAGTCATTTATCTAGTATAATGATGATATAAATGAAGTCCTATAGTTTGCCCTTTAACACATCACCCCAATCAGGTCCACAACAACACGATGTTACATGGGTTCTCCCTATCAGCATATTCAGTCAGCGTGTGTAATGGCAGGAGATGAAATGATGACATATTTTTGATCGCTAATCCAGAATGAATAATAATAATAATAATAATCTTTATTTAAACACGGTCAAACCATCAGCACAATCCAATAATGAGTCCACAGTACTCGACTTAAATTCTTGAATTCATTTTCAGACTCACTGGAAAAAAAGCTTGCATCAGTGAATGAGCACACGAACGTATATAGGTCACTTACAATGTAAGTCGGCCATAATCGGATAATAGGACAGCAGACATGTGTCTGACAGAAAGCTCGGTCAACTTTGTTCCCACACACGTATATACACATATACAGCAGACATGTGTCTGACAGAAAGCTCCGTCAACCTTGTTCCCGCATACGTATATACTCATATACAGCAGACATGTGTCTGACAGAAAGCTCCGTCAACTTTGTTCCCACATACGTATATACACATATACAGCAGACATGTGTCTGACAGAAAGCTCCGTCAATTTTGTTCCCACATACGTATATACACATATACAGCAGACATGTGTCTGACAGAAACCTCCGTCAACTGTGTTCCCACATACGTATATACACATATACAGCAGACATGTGTCTGACAGAAAGCTCCGTCAATTTTGTTCCCACATACGTATATACTCATATACAGCAGACATGTGTCTGACAGAATGCTCCGTCAACTTGCTCCCACATACGTATATACACATATACAGCAGACATGTGTCTGACAGAAAGCTCCGTCAATTTTGTTCCCACATACGTATATACTCATATACAGCAGACAGGTGTCTGACAGAAAGCTCCGTCAACTTGCTCCCACATACGTATATACTTCCACTCCAACCATCCCAGACACACCAGAGAAAATATTGCCTACACTTTGGCACGCCGAATCTGCACTATCGTGATAGATCCCAGTATTCGGGCGCTACGGCTAACTGAGCTGAAAACCTCTTTAATCTCTCGAGGTTACCCAGAGGGCCTTATTGATAAGGGAATAAGGAAGGCATCTGCCCAGCCCGTAAGCGAACTTCGTCAGTCATCTGCTAAAGCCACAAACGGAAATGTTATACCTCTCGTCACTACACACAACCCGAATAATAATAACATTTTTCCGATAGTGCTAAACACGTTACCTATTCTAAACAATGGTGCTAAAATGAAAGATATTGTTAACAATTCATCTTTTATTAATAGCAAGAGACAAGCCCCAAATCTTAAGAATATTCTTACAAAAGCTCGTTTTTCGGAAAGCCAGTTAGATGCACGGGTCGCGAAATGTCACCGATCGAAATGTGGCGCATGTATCCATATACTAGAAGGACCTAGCATTAAATTCAATGACACAAATTCTGTGTTTGAGGTTAAATTCAACATGTCATGTGACAGTAAATATGTTGTATACGCACTGATTTGTCAGGGCTGTGGAAAACAGTATATCGGTCAAACCACAGATTTAAGATCTAGATTAACTGTTCACAGGCAACAGATTAATAATGAAAACCATTGTCATCTCCCTGTCAGCCGACACATCAGACAGTGTGCCATACATTTGACCCCTTCTTTTAAAGTTTTCCCTTTTTACAAAGTACTAAATGAGAATCAAGCTTTATTGGATCTTAAAGAAACGATGTTTATAGAAAGGTATGGTTCCGAATTAAACGGATCACATAGACCTTGAATATATTTGTTATTTTGTTTGTTTAACAACTTTGTGAAATTAGATTTCATGCAATACATGTACGTATTTATCAAACTGTTGAAGCATGTCATATCCTGAAAATACCCACCTCTGCTTCGCAGACCAATTATGTTTGATTTTGATTATTGTTTACTGCATGTATTGTACTCGTTTGAATTATCCCTTTTAATCTCTCTTTTCATGTTTATTGTGACCAACTGTTTCTATTAATGTCAGCATGTTATCAAGTCACTGCTTGCTTAAGCCAGGCACGTCGTCTAGCGACCGTTGTGCCCTGTATTTGTATATATACCAGTCTGTCATTTGAAAACAGTATTCCTTGAAAAGAACATTACGTTCGAAACTGCAGTCGGAATATAATGATGTAGAAAGTTGAGAAGGTTTTTTCGTTATTTTTCGTATATACTCATATACAGCAGACATGTGTCTTGACAGGAAGCTCCGTCAACTTTGTTCCCACATATGCATATACTCATATACAGCAGACAGGTGTCTGACAGGAAGCTCCGTCAACTTTGTTCCCACATACTTATATACACATTATATCCACATATACATATGTAATATGTTGAAAAGAATATTAACCCTATCTGCCCTAGGCTTTTTAGGACCTGTCGTGGCCTGGGGGGGGGGGGGGCGAAATGCCCACCCCCTAATTATTTTCCCTACCCCTTGAGCTAGGGGGCTGAAACTTACCACACTATACCCGTGAGTCAACTCTACCAGATAATGTAAAAAAAAACAAGATGGCCGCTTTGATGACGTCACTTTCAGAAACGACATTTTTTCGTCGATTTTTCGGTCGAATTTTCCGATTTTTTTATTTAAGCAATTTCTCCGCAAAAACAGCCTGATAAATTAGTAAATAATGTGATATGGCATAAAATAGTTTTTGCCCACTTTTCATCGCAGAAAAGCGGAAATTTTGAAGAAATATGACAAAAACATCACTTTCCTGGGACCCCACATGGCCGCCATCTTGGATTTACCTATGATCCTCTCCTCTGGGGTCATGTAAATAGGCTCAAAATGACCCCAATATGATAATCTATAAAGTCACGTAGTTTCAGCTCTCTAATTTTTCTCGTTCCGGAGATAGCGCAGAAAGTTGGGTAGTTAGTACTTAACTACGATTTTTTTTTAAATTTTCTTTCTTGTCCCCTGGGGGCGTATTTAAACCTTTTTGGCAGCTCTATTTAGCTTCCAGTCAGATATGCATATTTTTGGAATGAAAGCGAGGCCGCCAATCTGTGACGTCACAGACGCGAGAGCTCGCATATGACAGGTAGCAATTTAGTATATGGATTACATACTGGGAGAGAGTTAATCAGCGGTGACACTGTGATCAACTGTGATTTTGTGGGCCCGATTTTGTGGAATTCTTCACAATTCGACTCGAGAATACTACCGCCTTATAAATAACAGTGTAAATTGACTCCAAGATGCCGTATTGTGCGGCCTACGGTTGTACAAACGAGCAGAAAAAGGGTTGTGGGGTGATTTTTTTCTCGTTTCCCGTGGAGACCATCCGTCGGAAAAATCAGTAAATCAGGGTAAACGTACCCCTCCCCACAATGGTTGTCCGGTCATTGCAGTTCTGCTTATTTTATAATATACTCCTTCCCTCCCCAGGGCTTCGTGCTTAGAATTTGTGCGCGAGCTAAAATTAGCTCACGTCAAAATATATAGGTCAGGAGAGGGTATTTGAAAGTCAGGCGAGTGGTTGCAATATAATACAATATAAAATATGACCGTTCGCGTGAGCTGAATATCACTCTCGTGACATGAATTTACTAGACTGTTTGCGTGCAGGTGAGCTGTCTGATAATGTCATCAACATCCGTTGTGTGAGAAATTGCACCCCCCCCCCCCAATGTATCTGCGAAAAGTCGGGAGCAAGACAGCCAGGAAGTCGCAATTTGTTCTTTCCTATCAATTACGCTAGCTGGACGGCATATTTCTACTGGAAATAATTTATTGAACACAGATTTGCCAGAAGTAAAAAAAAATGAACTGAATCTTTAACGTCGTTCTTTCAAACTGACCTGAACGAAAGAGAAAACTTCAAAATTGGGGTACGTCTCAGTGTTGAAGTAGGCCTGGACTAACAAATTATTTCGACAATAGTCTAAATATTTATTCATTCTATGCATAGGGGGCCTATATATAACGTCCAGCATAGATAATAAATAACATACCAGGATATGTTTACAAGTCGACCTTGTTCCGTGTGTGACGGTTCGTCTGCTTCAGATTCGCTGATCTGTTCCACCTCATTTCGGTTGGTACGGGTTCAAATTGATACGGCAGAACGTCAAGATGTCCATTTATGTCCTGTGTATATAGATCATCATCACTGGCATATTCCTCTGTGGTTTCGAATCGTTTTTCCATTAATTATACAGGGATATACGCGATGGAGTAATCGCAATACCACAGCTTAATATATAGCTCGGACAGCTTTCTGCAGGAGACGATCGCTTGTCTGACATCACGCGGTCACGTGACGCCTAAGCTCATTAACGGGTAAACTGGAAGAAATTGAGCTACAGGTCTTAATTAAAAAAGCTTAAATACGCTCATAGGGGACAAGGAAAAAAATTTAAAACAAATTCTTAATTAAGTACTAACTCTTCTGACACATATTCCAGAGAAAAAATATATTGATAAAAATCCTTTAACTTTGTTTACTGCTGCACATTTGCGGAGCATTCCGGGCAACATCAGACATGCCGGAAAACATAGAAACGTGAATACCTGCCTTTTCTTCAAATGATTTATCTTCGACCATCAAATTATCAGAAATTACAGGAAGCAGATTTAAAGAATAAAGATCATACGTAATGACAAGTTTGCTGCTTACCTTAAAAATATCACTGAAATAAACTTACGTCTACTGTTTTTACTAATTAAACCAATGATTATTGAAGTATTCATATATGCCTTTGATTTGTTTTACGATGATCGTATGATCCACTAGAAAGATCCACTTGACAACGGTGCCACTGAGCGTAAGGATGTTTCTGAATATTTGAACTTCTATATAAAACTGACCTAGATTTACTCGATGGTCATGAAGGGAAGTACCGACCGTTACCGGAATTAAGTCATTTCATGTATTCGAAACGAACACGACCGATGTTCAAGTCTTGTCCCGCTGTGTGTGAACTGTTCTGTTGGGAACCTTCAGATGGAAATTGTTGCTTCATTTACCATACAAAACAAACGTTCGCGTGCCATCGGGATATGCCGAGGTCATCGTATTCGATTCATTACTTTCATGTCCAATTACCTTTCATCCATGGTGCCGAATAGGAAGGAAGGTAGGAAGGAAACTGACTCAAATAAATCTTCTCTAGACTTGGATTCTTAATGGCTTCTGAACTGTGAAAGACGAATCTGAGACCATTATCTGATTTGATGGATGACGACTTCCGGGACTGATCAGCATCCACTGGAGATGCAACTCGATAAGTTGACTCTACATTCGCACCTTGTGGAATATTGTACTAGAGATAGGCAAATAGGGCATGTAAACGCATCCCATACCAACTATCGTAGTCAGACCTGCACCATGTGATATTCTATTTTAGAACAGGAATATACAAATCAGTTTGATTTTGCAAGAAATGTCCCTACTTTGGTTTTGAAAGATGACGTCCGGTGAAACGTTACTGCAGAAACTTGTCAAACAAGGCTTTACCACCAAACGCCTTCATTCAGTGTTTCTCAAATTCTGTAATAAATATCGTACTCTGAAAGGAAAAATACGATCGCAGTCTGTAAGATCAGACCGTAACTTGTGTCTAATTTTGTTTAACCTGGAGCTAAGGATCCTTTTTAACATCATGTGTTTTACATCCTCATGTGTCAAATGAACAGGTACAATTATTGAGATACATCATTCCAGAAAACGACTTGGAAATCCATTTGGATGAGTGATTTTATGTAGAGACATGTCGATGTCTTGCTGTAATCATTGAAACTGTTGACCGTTTTCCCAACTGCCAACAATCTTGTGTTTTTTTGTGTTTTTATTTTATGAGTATTTGGAATTAATGGTAACTGTCGTAGGAATAATTTCTTTCGATCATTGAGCCGGGAATTCTTTCGTGGTATACATGGAACATGCCCTTCCTCTTAACAGGGTCTTGCTCTGATTCGATCGGGCCACAGCTCTCATTCCCTCAATATAATAATAATCTCGAATCCACGTCCAACACATGTCATGCCGTCAAATATACATCGTTCACAGTGAAATAGGCCTACAGCGAGATACATTATATACAGGTTAGAGGTTTGAAACCAACTTAGAGGTGGTTGTTGTGTCGTCATTCACCACTGGTGTCTTTTCGACATCAAGTTAAACCCAGGGACGGCACAGGCGTCGAGAGATTTGAAGAGGTGTTACATGTATACAGATGTCGGCGGTGATTGGCAATGCAAAAACAACGATACGGACGTTTATAGCCCATGCCAATTAACAGTCGAATTTACTTCTCGAGGATGTGGATGATATCTCACAAAACACCCGGGTTAGGCTACAAATTATGAAGCAGAAGATTAGAATGTGGGAACATGAATGCACTAGCAGCTATCAATACTAAATAGTTTTCGATGTTTTTGTTCCGCGTGTACTAGAGCATTATAGCATGGCCGATGCCATCTTACTGTGCTGTAATCCTCATGTATATAGGCTGTGAAAAGTTACTCATTTGCTTTTAGGATGTTCATCGATTTCCGACACATAACAAGGATTCTGCAGGAAAAGCGCTTGTTGTGCTACTCCAACACGTACAGGTATGAAAATATCTCTATTGCAGAACTACAATGGTTCAACCTACACTTCCAACACTTTTCACAAGAAGAAAAAGCACAATTTTAGGCGTACGATTTCCATGAACATAAAACCTTCAAAACTCCTCTATTCTTCTGTACACACTTTTACGCGGTACATTCAAAATGAAACATACAATTTCCCCGTTTAACGTCTTCAACGAGTTGTGATAACATTAGAACGGGCAAGATGCAGCGTAAAAATGTATGCGAAATTCCCATAACGAGTATGTATAAGTGACAGATCTGACATTCAAAATCATCCGTCGTCCACAACATAATTTCCTCATTCAATAATCAAATGGCCCTTTTTTGTTCGGCAAATAACATCAATTCCATATAGGCATCAACTGGACAGTAATACAATTTGTTTTCTTGCGAGAGAAAAGCGGTCAACAGTTTAGAAAGATGATAGGCAGACATCAAGATAATCGTAAAATTCTTGTCACTGTCAAGTAATCTTTTATCAAAATGACTTTCCAAGTGGTTTACTAGAGCATATCATCATCATGAATTGATCTCTTTCAGCAGATGTAAAGGACCGTATCGCGGGGCTACGGGGCGTTGCAACGGCATCCACGATTTTGTTAATACACTTGACCGCTTATCCCTTCAAAGAAAGAAATTTGTAGTTATTTTAATTTGGTTGGTATGCCTGCATGCATCTGGACGATAATAGTTTTTTTTTATCGAAAAGGGGCATTCGATTTTGTATGGACCTTGGCTATTCGACCCACTTACTGAATGTCGAACCTGACTTTTGGAATAGCTATTTGAGTTCACCCACACTGTCATTTCACTTTTGCGCTAGAATTTTAACAGCTGGTAGCGCTGACAGAATTGCATACAAATATGCATGTAATTGTTCCAAGTGTATGGTTGGCGGTAGGGGACAGAAATATCTTTCAAAGTCTAGGATTAAATCGATTTAGACCTCGATCTATGTTCACAAGTCAAATTTCTGCTTTAATTCCTCCGCAAAAAGCGTTCTAAACCGCAGAATAAATCGATTTAGACCTAGGATTAAATGAATATCATTTAATCTGCGGTCATGATACATGTACGTTCAAGTCCTAGGCTTTAATCCACCAATCAAAATCGAGTTCTAGTCCGATGTTTAACTGGACGGAGAAAACATTGGAGTAGACACTCGATTGGTTGGCTAAAGCCTACGACTTGATCGTTTTATATCTCGGACTGGAAGGATCAAGACCGCGCATTAAATAGAATTAATTTCCACAAATGTCAGGGATTTATTCTAGGCCTAATTCGATTTATTCCGCGGTTGAGGACCATTTAGCCGAGGAATTGAAGCAATAATTTGACTGGTGAACTTAGATCGAGAACTAAATCGATTTAATCATGGGCATTGAAACAGATTTCTGTCCCCTATCGCCAACCATACACGTGAACCGTTCTTCAGCACTCTCATGCGGATGAGATATACTTATCGGGATATGATGCGTTGATCCATTATTTTTCAGAATTAACAGAACGTACTTGAAATAGATGCCCAGTTTAAGGTTACCTATGTAATAGCATGGTTGAGTTAATCTCGCCATTGTGCTTATATTAGCTTTATCTTCAATTTCCTTCTACCAGATATTATATTACAAATCGAATAGTAGAGCTATGATTTTGGATGACTTATTGTTCCTTGAGTGTAGTAAAGCAGCTATACATGCCAGGATATTGAGCCGTGAAATCATATCGAGCAACTGATCAGTTTGGACATGAGCCTAAAACATTTCAGATAACGTAATGGTGCTTGTTGTAGCATAAGAGGATGTGGGAGAGCAAAAACCGCCCCCTTCTATTTACTAATGGCTGGTCAGACATCGCTTTGTTTGGCGTAGACTATTTGCACTTCTAACCCTAGTTTCGGGGGTTTAATGATATGAAATAGGCCAATAATGATCACAGAAGTGTCAGCATTTTCCCTTGGATTTGGCAAATATGTCGAGTTAACATGCAATAAATCTGTGGTATTTATCGTCCTAGAGCTTGTCTATATCACGGAGAAAATGACACCTTTCTCTCTTGCAGGAAACTAGCCTATGTTCATGCATACTATGATTGTCTTTTTGAATTTGGTGCTAATACTGTTAAATGGAATATGGAATAGGTCTTCGGATTATGGACGCGGATATTCTTTAATGGACGACGGCTGAATTATGAATGACGGACTAGACGCTTGTAATCTCTACCAGGAGATGAAGGCCAGACCGAACACTGGGACCATGTGGACAATTTCCTATTTCATGGCGGACGGTAAAGGGACAACAATGACCAGGTCGACCAGCAGTATGGACAAACGCCTAGACTCCAGATCTTACCTGAACGAACTTATCGTAACTACCAATTATAATGTCGTTCTTCATTAAAATAAATATCCCAAACACGATTTGAAATCACAACACTAATCAAACGTGAATGGGATACATCTTTCTCTAGAAAACGATTCGGAATTTCATTATTACCCAGTCATACAGATCTAATGTCAGAAGCATATTGTTGTACCGCTTCTCTCTTGCAAGAAACAAGCTTACATTTATGTAGGTGGTTATGAAGAGTTCCAATCAAAATGTGATACAAGTCATTATATTCATAATACTTGTTGACGCGGAGTTTCGTTTGTGGGAGACAGATGGATGATGAATGTGCGATCTGACGCCTAGACTTCAGCTGATTCGGTTGGAATTTGGTGCATGTATCAATATTGGAGTTTTCGAAGAAGAACTTTAGATCATCGGTGTGGTAATACTCAATGGTTGACCGCTGCTACCTGGCGGGAGGTTGGTGAGTGTCCGGTGGGCACGGGTTCCTGCTGCTTCAATGCATTTTGCTGAGAAGCAACATGAACTAGATAATGTGATGTCTAGCACTGTAATATCACTTGTCTTTATTGCACCATGTAAGCGTCCTGTCTGTGTCCTGTGTGATGTTCTCAGTGTTTTATAGGGTGGATGAAGGGTGGATGGTTCCATGTTTCTTCAAAGATTTCTTCTTTGAAGTAGCAGGAACGCATCTTGGCTGGGTGGTGCTTATAATTGGTTCGTAACGATATGACTGAAATTATGTTGAAATCGACGTTAAATCCTATTCATTCACTCACCCCGCTTCCACCTGAATGTCGGACTGCCAGATTTTAACATTTCATCTGTTTATAATTCTCCATTCAATAGTTTCTCTTTGTGATATATAGATAGCTTATCTTGTCTTAAACTATACATGGAAACATACATTTCCGTCCCTTGGGCGAAACTAAACAAATACAAATTTTGAATCGGTTGGGTTGGAAGATGGGGTATTTTATTATGAAAAGGGAACTAATATATAATAATTTGGCAAATAACAGCGACAATGTTTCCGTTGGGAGCTGAGCAGTTACAATATTAGAGAATTTTCCGCTTCCCATTATTATTTCGAAATGAGAAAATTGGTAAAAAAAAACCACTGTCTCCTTTGATAAAAATGATTCCGGTTTCTTTTAACCCAAAACAATAATGACTTCTCAGCATCCCATAAATCTTGATGCTCTAAACAAACATGCATGCTTGTTGGTTTTGTAGGACCACATGCTCTCTGGCGGTGATTGATATATACTGCAGCGAGAACGACTGCCTGACAAAGTCAATGATATTCAGGTGAAGGAAGGACATTTCCAGACAAATATGATCTGCCATAAGCCACCAAGGGAAGCTTGTACTTTTGATGATACATATTACATAAATCTTACTGAAATACCTGGATGCAATACAGATTTATCTCTGGATAGTCACAGCTATCATAGTTACAATACACATGCGTGGGGATCCATCATTGATATTGTCAGGGTGACCTGTCCACGATCCTGGCTCACTCATACTCGTAAATTACCCATACAAATCACAAGTCAGTGTCTTTAATGACTGAGCGAGAACGCATAGTTGTACAATGTACATGATCCGAAATGTTTAGCATTGTGCGTAGAGGGGGCAGGTTATGATCAAAATGACAAAACATACCCCTACGTGCCCCTAAAGCCTGGGGCAAATTTGTCAAGCCATACCCCGTACATTGTCTCTACGTCATCCCCTTCCTCTGATGTGGGGCATGGAGAGGTGCTGTTTTTCTCAGCCGTACAATCGAACATCAACCTACTGATGCTGGCGTACATTCAGAACTTCCGTAGCACAATTAAATAGCGTCGAGTATGTTTTCTCCAATATTTGAGAGGTGATTGGGATCCAACTGACACACATCCCGTGTGTTAGGGGTTGCATTTGTTACAACTTCATACAACTCTGATTTGCGAAAAATATGTTCGATTAATTTTTGGACTGCCTGTATGAAAGAATAATCTTTGCCCGCGCAAATTGAAAATAACATATAATCCCTGTATACCTAGGCAAGAACAATTCGAAAATATCAATATGATGGAACATGAAGTAAAAATCTAGAAAACGATTTCATGGACGACTGAAATTCTTCATGGACGATTACTGCATACCTGAATAACGGATCTGACGCTTATATCAGCTCTCAGGCGTTTTCGTTCCAAAATCTTTTCAAATAGAATAAAACTTGAAAGTATTCATCTTTTGGTTTCATTAATCTTCCTTAACCCTATGAGGTCTGGGCGATTTAGGGTTTATCTCAGTCGTGGGGGGGGGGGGGGCGGAGCAAGATGACCTGAACGATGACGTAAAAATGACGTCATCATGTCAGAAGCCAGTTTCCGCCTATTTGTGGACTGATTTTCCGAATCTTTTATTTTTGGATATTTTCTCTCAAAACTAATTAATATAAAAGAGAATAATTAAGCTTTCCAAAATAAATTGATTTTGTGCACTTTATATGCGAATAAATGGACAGAAAATACCTGACTTTCTGAGTGACCCTCTTGACCGCTATTTGAATGACCCTATTATTGATTTTCCGGGGGGTAAGGGGGTGGGAGTGGTGGAGTGACAAAAACACCCCGACCAGATAACACTGTTGGATGATAAAAGTGATAATGGCCTCAAGCCGATTTCACGACAACATCAGCATATGCGACTCTTTTTTGGATCTATCCTATATTCTATGAGTTGTATCCCAGTCACGCCTTTACGGATGCTTTTATTGTAGGTGTTCATGTGGAAATCTTGAATGGCACGACAACACAGCTCCTAGCCCCGTCTTGAGCGGAATTAGATACACATATTTCATGTCATAGCCCTATCAAGTCATCTGGTGGGAAATGATGAATTATGTAACCGTCAGATAGGAGAAACTTTGATGATATAGCCCTGTTTTATAAGTTTCTGCAAAAATGTTTTGTGACGTTGATTGAAATCGTCACATTTAACACGGGATCTAACAATTGCTACTAGGTGAGAATGTGCACGTCATATACAGGTGCCATCCATTAAATCCCATCCCAATACACCGGAAAAATGCAGTATGGAAGATGACGTGTATGAAAGAGTGTTGGTCATGATCAATGATACGAATTTGACATTATGTATGGCCGAAATTGTTGAGAACTGCTGACTGATTCTCTCTGAAAAGAAATTAGCTGATGTTTATATTTTTAATTATACTGCTTGAGTTTAGTGCCAAATTTTGCCTTATGATGAAGGTTTTCGATTATGAACGCGGAACTGTTCCATGGTTTAGGTCTGTCTACCGAATATCGGATCGGATATTTGTAGTCTTAGTGGGTTCATTTGTTCTTGTCACACCCAATACACTCAATCGCAATCATGCTGTATGATGGACGATGGAATGAGCGGATAATGTGGTGTCGTATAAAGAGAGCACATCTGCATCAGTGCAAAGTCATCATATTATGAAATTTGAGGTCTTTAAGACGACAGGGCTTGTGCGCGTATGATCTTTAAGATGTTGTAACGCGAAGTCGTCTCAAGACACGGGGATCGTCTTCATAAAACCTGAACAATAATAGTTTCCAAGGTCCGGCTTCTGAGATGTCGAAGTCTTGACAAACTCTTTAAATGAGAGAGGATACAACGAAAACGTCTGTTGAATATTAAGCCGATTTATTGTAAATTCATTCCACCTAACTTAGGAATGACCGGCATCATTTGGTAGGCAGACTAGCACAACCTCATCAACATCAGACTATTCTGTAAACAGTCATTTTTCGGAACTGGAGATAGCAATAACTATTATCGGATGAGCCTCTATGAGACCTGATGATTCTAGTCTGCCTCTAATGTGCCGTTCATTCCCTTATATACAATACTAGACGTTTACAATGTCAATTAAACCCGACATAGATGTCCTTACACTTCGGTACAATTATGACAGACAGATCACAAATCTGTCTCATTACATAATTCAGTCGTCAAAACCAAGGTTAAATCATTATACTTATATAATCGGTTTCTACGTTATCTGTATAAATCTGAACTTACATAAATAATTCTCACAAATAGTTGTGTTTGCAATAACCGTCCTAAAGGGTCATGGAATAGTATTTCGGAAATAGGTTTGTCAAAACACATCACAATACCAAGGACGCATGCATACAGGTCTATATAAAATTGTTAAATGAAAAGTCGAAATTTATACATTTATATGGTGGTCCAGAATCGACATTTCACAATATGAAAGGCAAAAAACTAGTCCTGTTATATCACAGTTTTGCTATTTTCAACTTTTCAAGGTTTCCTGAAGCTTTTCTTTGAGCGATAACAAAAATCCACCACGACAGTGGTGATATGTATTTTACGCTTTATTTTTCTTTCTAATTTTCCATATTGTGCGATATAATTGAGGTGTTTTCTCCCAAATATTCGGATGGTCCGAGTTTCTCAGAGCATAAAGAAGGGGGTACCGAGAGCGAAAGTGGGGTAAAGCATGAGATGACGAAGAGGGCTAGGTGTTAGTGCATAGGGGATTGTTGATGATGGTGCGAAGAGGGACTGTGGATACAGTGGAGCGGAGTGAAAAATAACAAAACAAGCATCTAATCAATCAAATTTCAGCCGTCGTCCATTAAAGAATTTCCGCGTCCATAACCCAAAGACCTAATTAATATAATAGCCTTAGCACCAAATAAAGAGAATAAATCATAGGCTAATTTCCTGCAAGAGAGGAGCGGTCAACAGTTTGCAATGATGCCAACAAGGCATCATGATGTTCCATAAATATCAAATCCGTATCGCTGCAAGTATTCTTAATCGAAATGATGTTATTTGTAAAGTTGTTATCTGGAGTATGATTTATCTCAGTCACGCTTTGATTGTGCCTGTTCATATGAACACTATGGGGATATTGAAATACATAGGTTCATACGACCCCTAGCCCCGGGTTAAGCGGAACATAACGCCATAGATCTTGCAAGCTATCACCAAATTTGAGAAACTTCAAGTAGAGGCGCTAAATGACATAGCCCAGTTTTACAAGATTTTGCAATAATATTTTGTGACGCTGATCAAAATCGTCACATAAAATCGATCTAGCAAATGCTACTAGGCGAGATATGTGTACTAAATTTGCAGGTCCCTATTACTGTCCAGATATTGTAATCATCTGTTTTTTCCTAAAGTCGACGAGAGAGAATGCCCGCTTCATTTTTAAAGAGAAAAAGGTCTATATTAGATCTGCTGTTAGGGCGTTCTGTAATTTCTTTCAAATCCAGCGAAGTTGGATATATATCCTTCAGAGTGTCATTCATATAGCGATTATCCACAGCAATATGATCGTCTATATAGCATTTGGTGAATGAGAAGGAACGGGCTTTGAAGTGATATGTCGTATTCATAAGTGAACAGATACAGGTCAGTCAAAGGGGGCACAATTCTTACCCATTGTTGATATATTGTATTGCCAAATTTCAGATTTATATTATTAATGAGAAATTCAAGCAGCTCTATAAACAAAGAAACATCCCATGAATGACATCCCGTGTATGTAGAAGAGCTAAAGAATGCTTTATGGCTTCTGAGATTAATATATCTGCGATCAGTTTTCTTGAACATCGATACTATTAATGAAGTAATACGTTCAGTAACGTCTTGGTTCAATAATATCCGAAGAGAACACGTGACATCCCGATAAAACATTTCACAATAGCTGAGAAAAAGAAAAAAATGGGCGACCACCATCACCATAATGTCACCCTCGCGTAGCGTGGAGTCACAATATTGGCTGTACCAGACATAACCCACAGCTGTGTATTTTAGTTTTGATTATTGCTCACAATATCAGATCTTCAACTTCTTTTTCACGATTCCTGGTGTATTCGCTTCTATTGATTTAAGTTATCGTATCACCATAGTTTTTGCAGCAAGTTTCCCACGAAACCGAGATGTAATACTGTATTGGCGCAAGGCCTATCAATATTTCATAATACGAGGAGTGGTATGATGCTGATAGGCTGCTGATGATTGCAGTGAACGTTAAAGGGGTACACAATATTCTGTGATGGATTAGAGCCTCGATAATCACTCCATACTGAATCACGTGCGATCATCATTTCCGAATTAGACGCAAGTTACGAAAGGTAACGCCATAGATCTTGTACGCTACGCTCGTATTTTGCTATCAGCATGCGATATGTATCGCCATACTTGCGAAACTGAGTGGAGGCGCTTGGAGGCGCTGAGTGGAGGCGCTTGGTGGTATAGCCCTGTTTTCTAAGTTACTGCAACAATTTTGCTGTAGCATTTTGCTGAGAGGTAAGAGTGGATTATCAAAATAACTGTAATGTGGCCGGCACTTTAAATACAACAACTCTCATGGCAACTGTCCTTCGTGTTGGCAGTTGACTTTACACATTCATGACGCTATACGTCGAGCTGATTCCTTCATACCACATTTTGGAGAAGAAAACCAGCTTTCAGAGAATTTCTTGGCCTTTCTATTGTCGAAAACTTTGGATTTATCGTTACAACTCCTACTGATATCCATAATCTCATTTTGAATTTGAAGTCCGCATCGCCCGGTTTGGGTGGCCTTCCTATGCCTTTTGTCAAACTTGTGGCAACTTCCATTTCTGTTCCCCTTGCTCATCTTATGAACCTGTCTTTTCGTTTTGGTATTGTAATAGATGCATTTAAATCTGCTAAGGCTAAACCGATTTTCAAATTTGGTGAACAAGCCCTCTTTTCAAACTATAGGCCAATATCCTTCTTACCCGCTCTCAGTAAAATACTAGAAAAGCTTGCAGTAAATATGATGACCAAGTTCCTCGAAGCAAACAATGTAATTTCAGATAGTCAGTACGGATTTAGATCAAACAACTCAACTGTTCATAACCTGGATCTATCAAAAGCCTTTGATACGGTCAACCACGATATCCTCCTCTCTAAGCTACATCATTATGGTTTCCGGAACACGGCCAATAACTGTCAGAAGCTATCTATCTAATACAGTACAGCGCGTCTCCTATAATAATATACTTCCATCTCCCATGAATATCACATGTGGAGTACCGCAAGGTTCAATTCTGGGTCCCCTTCGCTTTTTGCTTTACATTACTGACATAAATAATGTTACAAATCTCTTTCGCATCATCCTCTTTGCTCATGTCACCAGTGTTATATATTCATTTGTAAATCTTGAATATGTCATTACAATCATGTCACAAGAACTATATGAACTCCACATATGGTTTTCAGAAAACCGACTATCTTTGAACGTGAACAAAACCAAACTTATGATTATCAAGCCTAACAAACAATGTTTGCAGCAGCCACCACAATTATTTATAGCCGATGAATAGATTGAAGCCGTCGGTAGTTTCAAGTTCTTCGGTGTAGTTGTCGTTGTAGTTGTTAAATTGGACAAACCATATTGACTATATTTGTAAAAAAGTAGATAGAAATACAGGAGGCATTAACCACATAAAAAACTCAGTAAACAAAAGAACACTCCTTATTCTGTACTACTCCATGATCTATCGTACTGTAACATCCTCTGGGGGAACACTTATACTACTCATCTGAACCCTTTAGTATTGCTTCAAAGGCGTATTGTCAGTATCATCACTTTCTAGAATAAACGCGACCATACTCAAACATTATTTTCAGATCTAAAAATCCTGCCAGTTATAAGCCTGAAATTCTACAGCTGGTTCATAAGTTCCTATACCATTTTGAGTTTATTCCTGCTCAGTTTCATAATCACTTGACAAAGTTGTCTGAAGTTCATCGTTACCCTACAAGAAATCGCGAGATAAACTTGTACAGACCCTTTTATGTATCCAATTTGTCCTATTATACAGCCAGTCACGGGACCACGGGACCACGGGAATGGAACAGGCTCCCCTCAAAACTTAAAACATAACATCCTCGTCATTATTTAAATAAATCTCAAAGCTTTTTTACTTGAAAATTAATATATTTTCACTACTTTGCCTTTGTTAGTTATTCCTTTGCTTATTGTATATTTCACTGTCACCAGTTGTCTTTTAGTATTGTGACCAGAGCTATTTCTTATGAGATAGAACAAGCCCATCGGGTTTTATTCCCGCCATAATGAAACAGTATAATTAAGATATGTACTTATTATTTTTTCTTGTAATTGGTGACTAAAATTTCATTCATCCCCGCCCCAGGCCTGGTAGGGTCAAGCCCTATCTCTGCAACCAGAACAGCACTGCTATTCTTTACCTAGATCAAAACAACCGTTCCGATGTTTCTGAAAATAAACGGCTTTATTATAGAACATGGAAATAGCGATTAGAGGCTTTAGAGGATTAGGGATGCGCCCCCCCCCCCCCCCCCAGTGATTGTGTGACACAAGTATGAATGCCCAGCCTAAATCGATACATATTTTGAATAATATCTGAGTCTGGATCCGAGAACAATAGGTCCGAGTAGCCGTCACTTCGGCAGACAGACGCTCAGAACGCATCCTGTCCAATCCTGTGCCAAACTAAGTCATCACGACTCCCTTCTGTGTACCATTTTCCATATACTCCAGCCTTTTGAGGCAGTCATTTGTTCCATCAAATCGTCCGTCTTAGCGTACAATCGGCATATTCCTTCGTGTCGATGGAAGTTTACGATGTTACAGAGAGTTTGCTCCAGACATTTCCTGGCACAGCTCGAAGAGGAGCGTGCCCTTATCGTATTGGCAGTTTCGGCCATTATTTTGAAATCTCCGTCGCCGTTCAATGTCCGGATTCGAACAAATTGAGAGCTCCTTTTCTCGCCTCCATGCAAGTGTCTTTCATTTCTCACCTCTTGTTCAAAACCAACAAACCGCGTGGAACTTTCGGAACTGCCACCAACTGAGGTTACAGGTAGGGTAGCAGAAGTCGGATAATCATTATTTTTCACTCTATGGGTCGATATAACCGATGATGTAATAAGTGGGTCTGCTTCCTTGTTTTCAGCTTTGTATTGACAGGCGTATTGCAGTTTAGCTGTACACTCATATTTGTCCCAAGCTCCTGAACCGCCCTCTGGTGGATACCAGAATGCACAGTCTCGCGGCTTTGTGAAGATCACCAGCACACGGACAAAATTTTGGGCGGTCAATCCCATCCAATCTGTAAACGTGACGGGTGTTCCGTCTGTCCAATGCCACTCTCCACTGGTAAATCTTAATCCAATCCAGAAACCAGGCCATTTTTTAAACGATCTGAAGAACTGGTTGAGCTCTTCACTGGGAATTATCACTAATCCACCTCCGTTGATGGTGCAGGCTTTCGCAGCATCTTCCCATGTAAGTTGGGTAGAGTGGAAAGAATAGCACGTGTTTCCATGAACAGTCATAAGAGTTCCCCTAAGATCAGGGCACCTGTTTGTGGAGCTGTCACCCTCGGAGAGCGAAGGAGCACCGACGAGGATAAGAACGCTGAAATATACACCAGCAAATGTGGTTCTCAAGGAAAAGCTTTTCTGCAAGGAAGGTCTTTGGACTACGAGGACTTCGCTCATACACATTTGAGCAATGCAACGTACACCCCTGGTTCCAGAAATCAAGAAGATAATTTTCGTTTAAAGCAATCATCCTCTTCTCTATATTGGAATTTAGTTTCCTGGAGAGAGTATCTCATAAGCAGTTTACATCGTTTGTTGTCATAGCTACTTGTCATTGACGTTTAGATTTATTGATTTGTGCTTTGTGATATACATATGCATTATATATTATATTGAGGGCATTGTTGTTAAGGGTCATTTGTATTCCAGCAGGCAAGCAATGCGATGCGTGTGGTCGTAAAATTCCTATCTAGAAGACACGATACATACTCCTTTTCAATACACAAACGTGGTATACCATTTCCGAACGGCAAAAAAAACACAACAAATCGGTCAGATATAAGGTTTAACAAAAAAAGAATTTTTTACATCCATATATTTCCCTAGGGAAGTACGTATCCCAAATCTGATCAAGGGTGAACCAACTACTAAAATTATTCCATTTTAGGAGACCGTTTCACTGGGTACATGGGGCGTGTTATATACTTTTGAAGAAATCGATTGTATAGTGGCTTCAGAGAAAGCTACACAAATTAAGTCTTTGCCAAGCGAATTCTTAGGAAGTACCCTCGCTAGAAAATGTATGATCGATTCACTGGTTTGTTCCGCCAAACCGCTGCGAATTTTGGCACGTTTGAATTCATCTCAGGCCGAAGTCCTTAGATGTCATTTTGCCACTAAATTGGTTTTGAAATGAGCTGCGCAAAATGTTTTGCCAGAACCACCCGTTTTTTCGATATGATGCAATTTAAAATATGAAATTGATTTCAGACAGTAAATCAAATGCATTACGTAAAAGACTTGTTTGTGTGTGGGAAGAATTTTGATTTATATCTTATCATATATGTTACTATGACATAATATGTATATGTTGATGTCCACTGAAAACTGAGACTATCACCCACTTATATATGTAAGTTCAATCATATTATCACCATAATGATCATATAAAACTTCGCTTTAAGAGAAGTGTGCTTTTCGTCGCTTATAGCACTTTGCTATTTCGTGAAAGGGCTATTGTTAATTTTGACTACTGATTGGCATGCAGTTGACGTCACACTCCACTCTTCTGTTAGACGAGGCTTACCGTCGGCAATACACGTCACATGTATTTAACATGCAATCATGTCAAAGTTTGAGAAAAAAAACAAATAAAAATGTGGTACATCAATCTAGATTGATCACCGATTACATCCGTTTTTTAATAACTTTGAAATATATCCTTGGGTTTGTGCTGCAGAAGAGAACAATGTGAGGAAAGTAGGCTGCCTTTATATTTGAAAACATAGGCGAAATGGTATTCTCTCGGGATCGAGTGAGTGAATATGATTTAACGTCGCTTTCAACACTATTTCAGTCATATCACGACGTTTGATTCCTATTCCTTTTCACACCCTGAAACCACACGGGTCAGAGTCCTGTTCCTTTTTACACCCGAGAACTCCACAGGTGGGGTCCTATTCTTTTTCACACCCGGGAAACCCACGGGTGCCTCAGTTAGTCGCCTCTTACGACAAGCTGTCTGAAGAGCTGATTCTTACCATGACCTGCGGTGTGTACAACGACATCCCAGGTCAATCCCCGGAATCCCCACGGGGTTCTCTCGGGAGTGTTTAAGTTTGAATGCAAGGAGGTCAGAAGCTATAGTCTCTAGCGACGGAAACGTCAAAGAAATGATCATGACTACGTGGTGAATGTTGATATCGTGACTTACTGCCCTGGTTATCTTTTATCATCTCAATTCCCACTGATCAATTCATTTTGGTTCACTGTTCGATGTATTTACAATTAAGATTGTTTTGGTGATTGCAGGTGGTATATTTCTTTAGTTATCAAACTAGACAATAGGTTTTAATGATTTGTGAATAACTAAACACTGTAGTGCTTAATACATTGTACTATCCATTCGGAAGCGGATCTTTAGATTTCTTGAAATAATTCTGATAGAGCTATATGGGTAAATCTGGTTATTGTGATAACAGCAATATGAGTCTAAAACTGGACAGTATAGTGTCATAACAGGTTTCGCTCCGTTAGAGCTTATCAAATGTCAAATACAATATATTTTGTGCCGTAGTTTACAATTGTTGTTGCATGTGTAACGTGTGTCGGGCTGGTCAATGAACGGGACGCAGCTGAGCTAGGTCTCGTTATATGGTAGCGTACAAGCTGTCAGGCCGCTGTCCCTGCCGACACTAGTCCTTGCCAACTAGAGATTCACTTCGATCTGTCACCTTATCTGGATCGAGAGAGTAGGAGAGTGTAGAGACAACCAAGGCTGATATAGAGTCAAATAATATGCAATAATATTCAGTTAAATGTACAGGATGATCGCGGTTCAAAGATGTAAATATGTACAGTGTTAATATAAAGTGCCGTGTAAAGGGTGGCCTGGCTGCTGGCCCTTTCCACACGGTAGGTAATCGTAGGGGCGGCCTGGCTGCTGGCCCCTCTCTTGCTATGGAATGTCGTTGGAGCGAGGCTAAGGATAGCGGATCGACGTCCCTCTTTCTCCCGGCTGTTGGAGCGAGGCTATGGATATAGCGGCTCTCCTCCCTCTAAGGTCCCCAGAAAGCGTCGTGGCTTCCCACCGTGGATATGATCGTCCTCCCCTTATAGGTGCGTATGGTCCCGGAGATTGCTTCGTCTTCCCACCGTGGATACGTGTACCTTCGCCTGGTTGGTACGTATTCCCTTCCCTAGGTCGCTTCGTCTTCCCACCGTGGATACGTCTGCTTCTCCTTGTAAGAGATCCCCTCTACCGGTAAGTTCGTCTTCCACCGTGGATACGTCTGCTTCTCCTTGGAAGAGATCCCCTCTACAGGTAGGTTCGTCTTCCCACCGTGGATATGATCGTCCTCCCCTTATAGGTGCGTATGGTCCCGGAGATTGCTTCGTCTTCCCCCCGTGGATACGTGTACCTTCGCCTGGTTGGTACGTATTTCCTTCCCTAGGTCGCTTCGTCTTCCCACCGTGGATACGTCTGCTTCTCCTTGTAAGAGATCCCCTCTACAGGTAGGTTCGTCTTCCCACCGTGGATACGTCTGCTTCTCCTTGGAAGAGATCCCCTCTACAGGTAGGTTCGTCTTCCCATCGTGGATACGTCTGCTTCTTGTATTCCACTCTACAGGTAGGTTCGCCTTCCCACCGTGGATGCGTCTGCTTCTTCTTGTATTCCACTCCACAGGTAGGTTCGCCTTCCCACCGTGGATGCGTCCGCTTCTCCACAGTTATAACCTGTCTTGCGAGGATGCTTTCGTATCGTCTTCCCTCCAAGGTAAGTATAGGTTCCCCAGAAAGTCCCCTGAATGTGTCGTGGCTTCTCACCGTGAATATGACCGTCTTCCCCTCGCTGGTACGTATTTTCCTAGAGATAGACTCGCCTTCCCTCCGTGGATACGTCTGTTTTCCTTGTAGGTACGTATTCCCTCCGTAGATGCGTCTGTCTTCACCTGGTTTGTAAGTATCGGCCATGCCACTTCTTCCGTGTGAGTACTATCTCATCCTAGGTTCGTCTAATAACCGTGATCTCGGCAGACTTCTATCCAGGCGTAGTCTGGCTTGCGAGGATCCTCTCCTCAGGATGTATCCGGCTAGATGATGTGGTCTAATATAACGTTTCTGGCAGCGAATCTGTCTGCAAACGTTTTGAGATGCTGCTTCGGTGGCGTGCTCGTAGGCACCGTAAACGGCCCAGACTGAGGTACTCACGACGACCGATAAAGCAGACTTCCTTCGATAGACTTCCTTCAACGTCTCAGATCACATCAAATTGCCCTGCTTCCCCTCACAGGTTGGTACCAGTTTTCTGTCACACATTTCACGGCGCTCTTAGACAGCGTTATGCCTCTCCGCCGTGAACACTTCAGGGCCCCAACACATAAGCCGGCTTGTGAGAGTGACTTCTTCCTTCGAGCTCCAATCAGGTAGCTACATTTGGATCCTAGGTATCGTCAGTGCGGTATAGTGCTCCCATATATCAGCAGCCCAATTCCATAACCCTTGGAACATTAACGGTCGCCCGAACGCAGCCCAGCATTCGCCGACAACACTACTGCTCAATACCCTTCACTAATACTACAGTCACTGGACTTCCTATGTTCCCTCTTCTTCGTACAGGCACCGTCCACCGATTACACGTCTGTGCATGCAATACACTGTTCAGTCTATTTGCCCAATAGAAGAGTGTAGTTACCTGGTTACAGTTCAGATCCGAAGTGATTTCCATGCCTGATCTCCGTCTTTTATACATACCAGGCCACGTACATGTAACGTCTAGTTGCCCGTATGAAATCTCACACTTTCCCGCAGCGCCATCTGCACTATCCAGTCAAAGACAACTCACACCATTGTACACTTTAGGAACGATAACTCCAACCGTGATCACAAAGCAGACTTTGTGGGAATTCCCGACTTCTAGTTTCACTTTCGTTACTGCTGATTATATCGCCGTATGTTGCCTGCACAGTTTCTTTGTCAACGGGAACATTATGCAGTAGTCTCTGTTGATATCACAGACCAAGAATGGGCAAAAATACTGGACGGTAAGTTCATTCAGTCATATATCCGTCGTATACCCGTATTTATGTTGAGCATTGTGGCATCATATGGACCCCGATTTCCGTCATATTTCAGGGTTGGCGTGCACTTTTCGCTCCAGACTTGCGCTTCGGTTCGGGCTTGTGCTCATTCCCGATTTAACGTTTAGGGGATACCAAAATTCGTTACACATGGTTGCAGAAAATGGTCATCATAACAAAACAAAATACTTATTACAGTGAGGCATTTGCGCATGTTAGTATGTGCGTTCTATATATTCTATTAATTTATTAAATATGCCTCGATTAAACATGATCAGATCTTCAGGGATTAGCATTACGCGAAGATCTACCACTGATTAAATAGCTACCGTTAAATGATGCATGAGAGTTTTCACTAGCGAGAGCATGTACAATGATCATTATGTTATCTCCATGGATCTTGTCAGAGATCTGATCTATGTATAACACTGAGTATCCGATAAGAGAGCACTACCTCTCTACAATGGAGGTAAAAAGGGTCGTATTTGCTTAATACGTTGGCCTCTTTTTCCGCCTCAAAACTTCAGATTAAAGATAAGACTTCAAGAAAAGGTATAAAATATGAATTATTACATTCATGTGCACGCCAGCACTCGTAACCCTAGTTGTGTGAAAACGACAATAAAGCGATAAACTCGAACATTTCAACATTACAGCTCAAAGGTAGAGGTCACAGGTCGTCCCTAATGTATTCCAGACTCAAACAGTCATGTGTTCAATAATATTAGAACTGAGTCTGAGCTTGATATCCGCGTCTTTCCGAACAACCTCATAACCGACCTTTCATAAATAAAGGAATTCCATAAATTCCCAATTCAGATCGGTTTTGTATCCAGAACGATTCAACGGTTATTAACGACGCGGTGCAAGGTTTAATGTATACCAAGGGAGGGGCCTAAAGTGACTAAAAAAGGTGATACCTAAGACGAGACGTGTCATCCTGGAAGAGTTGTGTGATCCTCGAAAATGTACAGCACCGAGCTACAAACTCATTTCTGAAATAAAAGACTAACCATATGAAGATCGTTACGCGCATCAGGTCTTCACGAAATAGAGGGCACAGCTTACAAATATTTCAGAATCGTGCATACAAAGCGGTACGACACAACTTCTTCAGCAACCGAGTATGTAACTTGTGGAATTCACCACCAGAAACAGTGGTGTCATCATGTCACGTGTTATTAGTGCCAGACAAATCCATTAAGGAAAATCATCTGTTAAACGATGCTCTGGACGATTTCAAGTGTATCTAACCATATACTTTGGCCATAACCTGGAGCCAAGTCGTCCAAATGGAATTTTCAAATCACCATTATCTGAGGATTTGTCATTAAATGTAGTGTGTCTTCACCTATATATTTATATGTTGTTCCTCGCCAGACAAGGCTATTTGAGATGGCGAGCGAATGACCAAACGTATTTGAGAGACTTGTGGAATCGCGAGGAAATGGTGTGATACGAAGCCACTTAGAGGCAAAGGACGTTTCTCGGTTAGTCGTTTAAGTATGTAATGCCGATTGAGGACGCGAGGGGAGAAGCGAGGGAACCAGCGTGAAGTCAGTTCGACCGTCAGCATGGGTCGTTACCTCATGTAAGGATATATTGTTCAGACTTTATACATATGAAAAGCCCTGGGTCGTATTGTTATCCATAGACTCGTCTATTATGTTCATTGTCCTGGAATACTTATATTCCGCTGAACTCGCTCGCGCTACCTGAATACAGATGATTGTGAGTTGTCTTCATTACGCTTGCTTCTCTCTATGCGAGACAGGGAAATAGAAGCAGCTGGTTTCCCATACGTGGGATATAATACCTGGAGTTTCGCAGTTTGTAGTTCGCGATGGAAATCGCTCGATACCTGCCTATAAAGCCATATCTGCCTTATGAATGTCTGCGAAACTTCGTGCGAGTATTTTACTTCCCGCGACAGGTAAATGACGCACGAATGGATCGCTCCAATATCAATATTTAGACATATTTCTGACCGTTTTAATCGTATTGAATGTGTTATGGTCGGGAGAAAATATATACGTGCGAGGCGCATCAACATCTTCTAACACAATTTTGAATGTCGCTGTCCTGTGTTGGAGGCGAGATGCGACCATTCATTCTTGGTAGGCCTCTACTAAAAAAAAAATCGCAAAAACACGTAGTTGAGGACAAAAATAAGAAAGTGTTTGCTTTATTCTGGTCGATATATAAATGGTTTTCGAATATTTGTAGCTCGCAAAATAAACTAGACAGCTTGAACACATTTGCTCCAGCCAAATTTGCCACCAGACGTACGATGTTTTGAGAAACTCTTTTTATTTGCGAATTTTCCCACAAAGGTTTGCAACAGGCCAGGCTTCCATCGTACGAAGGTGCTGCGAAATGCCCTTCTCCCCCTCCCCAAATTAAACGTAATGAAAGAAAATTTGTTGTTTTACTTCTCCGAGCAATGGATCAGTTGATGTATCAGTTCATCCCATGATTTCGTATTCCTCTAATTGTCGTCTGCAACTATTTAATGGAACAAATCGCATTCAATCGTACATGAAAACAATAGAAAATTTAGCTGTCAAGGTGTGACTGTTAGTACATGTAGACTGATCAACGCATATTTTGCTTGAATATAATACCACTGGATATGATTATAGAAGTGTAAGCCACATGGGTACTTTTATCTCTATGATATGCTAAGGATGGCCAAATAGATATAGCTATACGTGAATGCCAAACGATTGACAATTTTAGGGAGTAGATGACAAACTGACTTTGCTGCTCAGTAACAGTATTGTTTCATTTCATGCACATCAAAATGTAAACATTATTGATCCATAGCCAAACGTGTTCATGATATATTTACAAAATATTTATACATCATTGAAAAGTACTATCACCCGCTGGCAGCGGAATGACGGGGAGGGTTGTTGAAGATATCTCAAGCTTGGATTTTTATGAGACAGACTGACAGCTTGTCTCAGAAATAAAGATTGACGATATTTGTTCATCTGATTCCCCAGCATTTGCGTAAGTTCCTTGGAGAGATCATTGCTTGTCAAGATGATATGATTAACGGATTCGAGCTCTTATGTGTGAAGATTAACACATATCAATGAGACAGCCACACTTAACTGTCTGAGTATATGACACAGGAGAACTGCTGGTCATGTTCTAGCATGTGACATACCAATCAATACATCAGTCGTTACTTCAGGAACAAGACGTTCAAAGATTCTCCGTCAGCTTCTCTCTGTAAGGCGCTGCCACTTTAACCATCCGTGAAGCTTCAGCTGTCGGTTCTAATACGAGATCAACTGTTTGTTTGAGTGGTTAGGGCAAAATTTCTTAGATCAGTCTACGGATAGATGAACTAGAGAAGTACCCCATTACGTACATTTTCACGAAACTTTGTACATTCACATGTACCTCAACCACTAATATTCATAAGAATAATCCGTTTTTTCTTCAAAGCTGAAACATATTACCATAACAGAATCGTCAGTACGCAGCGATAGTCCGTGCTGGAGCGATTCACAGGATACTACATGTTTGGCAACAAAACCTAATCAGACGAGAAATAAATAAAAGTTAGAGTTACAACACATTTTAGGGAAGTGGGAAGAGGTGCCGACATACTGACAGAGCTACATGACTTCACAGTATAGTCTTCCGGTTAACCTATTCTAAAGTACATACCAAGAATCTAACGATTCGTGATATGTGTTGTATCTCAGGTACGCTTTTATTGTACCTGTTCCTGTGGCAACTTGGGTGATATGCCCACACGGCCCCTAGCACCGGCATAAGTGGTATTAGGTACAAATCTAGAGAGCTATGATGGAAATGCTCTGACAACTTGTATATTGGTAATTGGTGAGCTGTTTCGCTGTGACAACTCGTACACTGGGGATTGGTGAGCTGTTTAGTCGTCAGATGAAAATGACGGCATTTAACACAAAAGACAAGTCTGTAAGGCCCGATGTCGACCCAGCATCAACCCGCAAATGCCAGCATATATCAAAGATCAAAAGGTCGGTACAGGGGGCGGGCCTCGGGGACGAAACGTCCACCAGCAGAATCTCTCCATATACAGGTAAAACTTACAACACCTATAAGGGAAGTGGGAAGAGGTGCCGATATAACAAGGGTGATGGAAAAATATGCCGGCGTACTGACAACAAGACCGCACCGCTAAATGTTCTGGCTGGATATTACTCAAAACATCACAGAACCAAAAAGTGACTCCTGCGATGATTTGGATCCCAGCCACGCTTTTGTTTTTGTTGTTCATGTAGACTTTTCGAATGGCGTGACCACACATCCCTATCACTGGCTTGAGCGGTATTAGATACAAATATATAAGTCACTCTATCATATGATTTGGCAAATTATTTCAGGATATTATAACGAAATATCACTGACGACTTCATCATATTAGTCTGATTATTGCAGTTGAGTTTCGTCACTTTTGCTCACAACCTGTGAGATTGTTTCAAGCAATCCGAAAATCGGAGGAAAAATGTTTTGATTTCATCAGTCCGCTTAGTACTGTTATTGAAAATGTTTCCATGATGTCGCTTAAATAGATTTCTAATTAAGTTGAAGTATCTGTTGGATCAGAGGGGGTATATCATCAACTGTGTATTATTGAAGTTCACTGAAACATGTTGTTTTCCAAGTAGGATATTGAAATACGTTCGCCCTCATCAAATGAAATATATTGCATTATATAACGCGCAAAATGTGTCAGGCTATCCGCGAACATAATTGAAAACCATCTCTTCTTACAGAAAGATGATTTTTCCGGAATTGGCAAAACTGGAGTGAATTATCTCGTGCGAGGATGACGAATATGTTTATGTTCCCGTTAAGCCTGTCTTGTTTTTGTCGATGAGATTTTTCGATTTCTTTAAATATGCTAAACACTTTGAAGAAAAACTAGAACTTTGAATAAAAACTAGAAAACGTGACTTTTCTGTCACATTTTGAATTTAACCTTGATGTTCTGCTCGGATGGTATGGCAATCGGCCCAATTACCATAATCTGTAGGCTATAAAATCATTATTATCAAAATTTCTGCTGACTAACATATCATCAAATAGCCAAAGAAATTCAGTCACCTGAAAAATAAGTCTTTTCACATCAAATGGACTAGTTTTGAGAACTCTTTGGCTGTTCTTAGCAACTTTAAGCTCTGATTGTTTTTTTTTATATAAATTTGCAGAAATGTTTATTCTTCTTATTCAAGAAAAATCTTAAATAAGTAAAAGTGGGTTAAATATTCTTACATTTTCTTAATTTCATGAGAAATAATCTCTTAAGTTTCTCTCACTTTTTACTTATTTAAGACTTTTCTTGAATAAGAAAAATAAACATTTCTGCAAATTTACAAAAAGGAAGCAGAGTTTAACATTGCTAAGAACAGCCAAGAATTTCTCCAAATTATTCTATTTGATGTGAGAACACATATCTGTCAGGCACTCAAATTTACTGTGCTATAGACACTTGATAGAGGACAGAACTGATTTCTTATTTAAGATTTTTTTAAGATTATTAATCTCATTCGAGCTCATTTTTTCTTACTGTGTATGCGCTGACATGAATCAGTCCAGAATGAGTTCACGATCGATGCCATTCTCCGCATTTATTATTCTCCCGGAACTTTACTCTCCTCCTCCCCGGGGTTCTTCTGGAAAGTTATTGTTTGCTGAGCGGCGATTATCATTATTATTATTCAAGTATAAACACCATTTGGGGTCCTGGGTCAATGGAAAATTCGAATGAAATTAAATGTTGTGTTTGAAAGGTCTCTGACGCACACGTTTCAACACCGTTTGAGCGCCGACAGAAAAACAACTTCTTTAATTTGACATATCCATAGATTTGGAATTAAAAACGATAAAAGCCAGCACATGATCGATAAAAACAGTAGTCATTTCCTCTGTCGGGTCTGGTCAGTTGGCGTTGAACTGTGTTTAATGCAGAGACAAAACAATTTATTGTTCTAAGTGATGGTATCTAAAATTGAAAAAGCAATAAAAAAGGAATTGAATTACAGAAGCCGTCTTTAGACTGAGCGAATAATAAGTGGTATATTGATCGGTTTTAAAATGGATATATACAAACAGAACAGTACCGGAGTCTGTGCATGTAATTACTAAAGCGTCACTTCATAAATAAAATAAAATAATGGAGCTATAGAAGATGTGAATCGACAAAAATACTGACACGGAATTGGTTTCGGCCGTCCCAGTTGAGTATAACGGTCTTGAGTCGTAGCACATTCAAATTGCTGGAGAAAGAAAAACAACACATATTCCCAAATAATGGGCAAATATATAATTTACAAATATATCAATATTGTTATCAAACATTGACGGCATTTTCTTTAACCCTATATGGCCTGGGCTGCAGACTGAGGGGCGAAACGTGCCCCCTATATATTTTTCCTATCTCTAAGTCTAGAGTGCTGAAACTTACCACATTATATGTTTGTGTCAAGTTCTACTAGAAAATGTAACAAAAGACGTCCACCAGGATGACGTCACAGTGAAGTCATCTTAAAAAAAAAAAACATTTGACGATTTTTCGATCAGATTTTTCCAATTCATTATTCATACCTTTCTTCCTAAAAACTGCGTGATAAATTAGTAAATAGTCTGAAGTGAAATAAAATACCTCTTGCCCACTTTTACTGAAAAAAACCCTTTTACTTGAAGAAAACTTATTGTCTGATAAACCAAATGGTAACCATTTGAATTTTCCTATGATTCTCAGCTTGGGCGGTTACGCAAATAGGCCCAAGATACCCCCAATATGATAAACTACAAAGTCATGGAGTGTCAGCTCTCACGCTTCTGTTGTTCTGGATATAAGAGCAAAAAAGAAAAACTAGGGCGAAAAGTGCCGCCCCTAGGCCAGGTAAGGCTAATAGTGCGCACTATCGGGATGTTAGCGATGGCTTCCCTCTCTACACCAAAGTATTTCATAAATTATTTCATTGCTGTGTTTGTTTTTCTATACGTTATTCATATCTGTTTAACTCAAGACGTCCAAGACCCTTAAAATGTCCACACATTTAGGGATAAAAAACATATGGTGTTTCTCAACCAAAATCCCAGAGGTTGTGTAGGATCGTCTATCTGGTAGTGTGTATTCTTGGTGTGCACGGTCGTGAATTTATCCTTCTTCGAGATCCAACGGGACCCAATTACAATAAATTTATGAATACATATAATCAAACATCTTCTATCACAAAGTGCATGGATCCCATTCTACCGCGACAGTTTATCTTGGAAGAGTGATTCGTGGGGATTATGAATGACTATGACTATCGGCGATTCGGTCAGAATCTCAACAACGTTGAACGTACAGCGTGAAGGGACATTTTTGAGCATTTATGATGGAATGTGCTTTGTCACACAGCTGATAAATGAGTCATTTGTTGTCTGGTCGGTGATTTATCAGGCTTGCGGCTCGTCTGATAATTCTGCTACCAGACTGCAGAAATTCCTATACTGTGCTAATTACAACACATATAAGGGAAGTGGGAAGAGGTGCCGACATACTGGCAGATCCACATGACTTCACAGTATTATAGTCTTCCGGTTAACCTATTCTACAGCACATACCAAGAATCTAACGATTCGTGATGTACATGTATTACTACTTACTTCCAGGTAATAGCACTGACTGTGAGGTATCTTCTCATTCATGTTTTCACGTTGTATGACTAGTTTCTTATAGTACACTGAACCTTGTGTGTTTGATATGGTTTCTCGGCCATAACCAATGTGAATTGTGTTAGCGCCAATAAAGAAATTGAATTGAAACTGAATTAAAAAATTGTACTACATTTTGGACGTCGTGCCAGATTGACAGTGACATTGAAATCTTAGGAAGGCTAATGAGTGTCCAGACCTATTGTATATTAAAGCATTATATATATATGTACTACCATTTAGAACGTCGTGCCAGATTGACAGTGAAATCTTAGGAAGACTAATGAGTGTCCAGACCTATCGTATAAGCATTATATATATCTACTACCATATCTACTAAGGACCTCGTGTCAGATTGACAGCGACATTGAAATGGTGGCTAAGTGGAAACCTTCCAAACAATGAGAAAATCGGTACGACAGGGGAATACATATTGGTAAGAGAATATTTGTCAGTCAGTATGATGCTGTTTCATCGATATCGCATCACAATATTATATATAATGGTTCAGAAGTGGGTTTACAAAGATAATATACTTTCTCTCTTAGTGGAATAACAAGCAAGATATGGCCGATAGAAAACTGATGTTTTATTCCCATGCGGGCGCCATTAAACGTCATGTCGACTTCAGTCAGTGTGCATGCATGCGATGAGAAGCTAGAGCATTGAGCCGTGAATCTCTGTACTACTCACATAGGCCAAGATCATCAAATAAAACAATAAATTACAAGTGTCTGGTCCGTCATTTATAATTCAGCCGTCGTCCATTAAAGAATATCCGCGTCCATCATCCAAAGACTTATTCCATATTTCATACAACAGCATTAGCACCAAATTCAAAAAGACAATAATAGTAACATTTAACACATGATCTAGCAAATGTTACTAGGCGAGATATGCATACGCCATATGCAGAAAGGGATAGTTTACGATGTCGAAATTGTAATCATCTCTTTTGCCATAAAGTCGATGAGAGACAATACCCGCTTGATTTTTATAGAGATATAGGTCTAAATATGATGTGCAGGTAGGACTATCTGTAGTTTCCTTCATGTCCAGTGAAGGTGGATATATATCCTTCACTGCGTCATTTATATATCGAGTCATACTCATAAGAGAACAGATATAGGTCAGCCAACAGGGGTGCACAATTAGTATCCATTGGAATACCTATATTGTATTGCCAAATTTCACATAGATATTTTTAATGAGAAATTCAAGCGCCTCTATGAACAAAGAAATACCCCATGAATGATATCTCTTGTATGTAGTAGAGCTAAAGAATGTTTTATGGTTTCTGACATTAATATATCTACGATCAGTTTTCTTGAACACAGATATTATTTAAGGGTTCACAACCGACATAGAGGTATTTGTTGTGTAATAATTTACCGCTGGGACGTCTTTCATCCCTCGTCAAAACTCCTCGATTGCTGCGATTATTCCACAACAAATTCCGATACGAAGGTTTTGAATCCAATTCTAACCAGGAGATATGTTTGAATGTAGAAATAATCAACAAATGCGCAAAACTGATTCTCTGTGAGCGCGGCTGGTACATTTTACCCCCGCCGCGAATACAAGCAGTGTTGCCTGGCTTGCCATAAAAATATATCGTGCAAAACAACTGATTCTTTCAGTGCAGAGAAATAAAATATTTTATTGATTTTTTATACATATTTCCTGCCCAAGATTAACCACAGAAATATGAGAACTAATGAGCTGGAGGTGGTGTTCCCCAGCGTGTATAGAAGTTGACCTACATATCACGTGCTTGCCATGGATACGGTATCGGGACAGTGACATTTCCAACACGAGTAGGCTTGCGTTTGTCTGCATTTGTGGGCGCAGGGCTAAGAAGAACGAAGTTATATACTTTTTCTCATACAGACTAGCGGGCAGTTTAGGGCTGGAAATGGAATGGTTCAGATATCGAGTGCCTTTGCACTCATTCAGTGTATCACGGAAAGAATGTTAGTGTTATTGCGGGGGGAGGTAAACGACTGTCCCTCAACCGTGATGAGCTGTTTCGCGAGGCAGTATTTTGTATTCTTGCAAAACCCGTTGCTATGTGAAAGTTTACCCTATTTACAACATGTATTTGCACACGACACGCATAACACAGAAAGTTAGAATAATGAACTTAGACGGTCAATAAGGTCCTGGTGAGGGATTGTAGTGCAGAGAGTCGAGAAATCCCATGTAGATACATGTATGGTATGTGACCTTTAGCATAAAGTTCTTCCGTAAGACATTTTGAGTTTTTCAATATCCACATTGTCAACGCCAGAGTTTTTAGAAATAGTGGCGCAATATCATTCCCAAAATGCTTTTACCTCCTGAAGGGCCCTCGTCAACAGGGTTGAAAGAAGCTTGATGGTGCAGCTTCTAGAACTAGCTATGAATCTAGCGTTGTATGGTGATTTATTGGGATTTTGGGAGTCCAGCATACTTTTGGTATGTCGTTATGTTTGGTTGGAACACAATACGGCTTTCCCTGAGAAACATTTTGTGTTTGTTAAATAAATCTTCCAGAGTCAATGCAGTTTGGGAGTAAGTAGACGTATTTGATGATTATATGTTTGCCCTCAATTCTTTAACCAGTAATAGTAATATTTACATATGAATATTATATTACTTGGAGCTTTGTAGGCTGATAGCAACAAGCCAATATGTTCAGACATAAAAGCAGACATATACGTCTTGAAATCAAGAGCAGCATTCCCAATATGGTCGGACCACTTCTTGCAAATATTCAAATATTTGGGCACTTTGTCGGATCCGAAATAGCAAAAAAAAATATTTGCCTTACTCCTGTTTGCTGGTACAATCAACAGCTAAGCATTCGTGCATTCTTTATGCTGATCAAAGGATCAGTTATGGATCACAAAAGTCTTTCTCTGGAAAAACCAAAGTTCAAGTGGATTGACTGCCTAATGTGGCGGTTAGATGATGATTTCATTCTGAACGTAGTCATCTAACAGCTGAAAAGCTAATGAAATCACGACCATTACATATGGATGCGCACTGTTAGTGTCACAGAGGACGGGAATGGGTGGTCGGTGGTATTATTTGATTAACTTCAATCCCTAGGGAACCCTTTAGAAGAGGACGCGTAAGCTCTATTATAAGCCACATCATATTATGTTCGGAATTAATGTGATGACAAAAATCACAAGGACTGACCTTGGCATACTTACTACTGGGGCTCCTGATTAGTTTTGACCCCTGTTCAGACGGACTGCCAATACAGGGATACACTTTATAATTCCCGACTACCTCGGGCAACCGCTTCATACGCATACCGGGTTCGACTATCGTCGAAATATTTTTCACGATTATTTTTTTCGCACACAATTAATTGGTCGACCAACTGATCCAATGGAATCGAGCAGAGTACAGCTGTGATTGATTCCACGATGCTAAACCTGTTAAATATGTTAGAGTATAGCTGCCAAGGAACGTTTGAGTGTAGTTGCAAGGCATTTTGCTGTCAGATCCTCACGGTGTTCATACATAAACAAAACATACTACAAAAAACATTGAAATTCATCTGGAAAAGAGAAAATCCATCAGTGATATGGATTTTACGATACGGACAACTTGTATTGTTGGCCTCATTGGACAATGTTGTCAGCTTCTCTCTTGCAACAAAGTAGCGTGTGTTTATACATTTGCACGTGCCAACAACATACGACGAATATGTAGATTAATAAAACAATCTTGTGTTATTCACCACATTATCATGTTGCTTTAACACAATATTTGTGTTGTTAAAACATGTCACATGTGATGTATGCGTAGATTCGTCGAAGGAGGAAAGAGGTGAACAGTATTTGGTATCAGGAATATATCCCGATGGTCCAGTTGTCAGGTGCTTTCGTCAAACAGAATTCCCAGAACAGTTATAGACGAATACATATGTCCGTAATCTATCCAGAACATAGATTGCTGTGGTGAACAACAACAGATTCGCGGGACTCATTGTGACTATAATGTATTGATAACGCCTGAATTTGACGATGTGACAGTCCGATTTTGATGCTTGTGCTTGCATATTGTGACTGTTATTAATTTCATCCAACATCTTATTTGAAGAATTAACAGATTCATAACTGCAAACATCGTGGCAGATTTCATTGTAATGGGTACCAATTGCTGTGTTTTCTTTTATACAACTCAGACGATTGAAGAACTTCAAGAATAAAGCTGAGTATATGTCAAATTTTAGCTTATGGGTAGTAGATATAGCACATATAATAACACTGAGATATGTGACCAATTTGAGAATATAATGGAAATTAAATTTTTAAAACCTGTGTTTTAGGACAGACAAAAATCCCACCAGTTTTGGAGGGTGAATTAGTTACGCATAGAACAAAAGAAAACTGTATTATTTTTTCCACTGAAGTATCCCATAATAAAGCTACAGTGTTGAAGTTTGATCTTAAGTAGACCACTGGTAACCATAATTTACAGGAAAGCCAGAAGATTAAAATGTTTGGTCACTAACTAATATCACTTGTGTCTGTCCACATTCGATGTAACATTAGCAACATCAAAAATATATGAAAATGTGTTCTAAAACAGAACCATAATATGATTGAATGATTTTGTTATAAAATTGTCCACTGTTGTGGCTAATTTGATGTCCGTATGTAGATAAAATATTTTGAATTTCAACTGAAATCAGCATACAGAATGTCGCTAATGTTTCGCCTTGCAAATGTCTGTCCAACTTTGTGTAACATTAGCAACATCACAATTATTCTCCAGTTTAAATATCAGAACCTTTAGAGAGCCTTTTATCCCAATTCTTGGTTTCTAATATAACAGTTCAACTTCTAAAACAGCTGCGAGCATTGAAAATTTCAACTGAAGCTTCAAGAATCTTTTTTTCTCTTGTCTGTCCACAATGTGAAACATTAGCAACATTGAAACATTAGCAACACTACCAATTATAATTTTTATCTATTAAAAATGTTAATAGATTATTTGGGTCAGTAAAACCTGACAGACCATCTACATTGTGATAAAAACACTTTTAATTTGGATTATTTTATTTTCCTGCCCAATATCAGTTGAAAACGTGCCTGCGGGATGTGGACAGACGTTTTATTGCTAATGTTACATTTGTCTGTCCACATGTAACGTTAGCAACAAATGGAGAATGCCAAAAATAATGTACTTGCATAATCAGTTTACTAAATTGATAATGAAAAGAACAAATAGATGAAACTGTGATAATTATCAAGGTAAAGCTATCAGCAAAATCAGTTGCTTTTGATGAAATAAAAGCAAATGAAGACAAATGTCTGTCCACCATGTCTGTCCTGTAACACCGATTTTCACTAAAATTTCTATATAAATTGCTACAATTCAGTAAATATGCAGATGAGATGAGTTTCCTGCTTGTTTTTCTTCAAGAAACCACAGCCTTGATAGCTGATTCTGTTCTATGCGAGAAATATTTTCTTTTTAAAACGAGTCTATGTTGCTAACGATTCAAAATGTCTGTCCACCTGTTAACATTAGCAACATACTTTAATGTCCATTTGTTGCACTACCGAATCCTCTGGGACATAAAGAAAATAATGGATCATCAATATATCTTCAGAGTTATCATTTTAACATATTAAAGTTGGCCATTGTGTCCCATAAATCTATTGAACAGTTGTTAATTGTTGTCACTTACACAAGCATGTCTGTCCACATGTAACATTAGCAACACAATTTTAACCAAAAGAAGGAAATTTTCTCATAGTAATATTTAAATCAAGATGTCAGCACTGAATTGTTTAGGCTTATTTGTGTATTTACATTTAGATATAAACTTTGGAAAGCAGATAATGATGATAATCATTAACATATATTTAATTTTAGGAAATTAATGTTGCTAATGTTACACAATGTCTGTCCACATGTAACATTAGACACAACAATAACTTTCTTCTAAAATCTTAACGAATCGGCAAATAGGTGAAACCTGATTGAATTTATGGAATACAAATCTAGGCAAATCAATATCTTTAGCTTGGTGGTCAAAATTATACTTGTTGCAAACAGAGAAAAAAAAGTTCGAAAACCGGTGTCTGTCCACCACTCAATGAAGCATTGTGCACTTCGTTTTCATCTCAAATTTATGCTTTATGACTCCAAATCATCTATTTAAATATTATAGGTCTTATAATGCATTCCAGTTTGTAACTATGTTCAAAAGTTTTTAACTTTTCATAGTTTAACTGGCAAGAAGTGAGTGAGTTGTTCTGCCATGTTAATATTGAGCTAAATTGACCAGGTTGGACAAAAGTCCTGAGATATTTGATTTTGGGGTATAAGTTATCCCATTATTATTTGATTTAGAATGTTAAGATCTGTAGTCATTTGAAAACTCAATTATCTTGTAACATTGTTGAATTTTTTTTTTTGCTTTTGAGTGGGACAATTTGGCCCCTATTATAATGAAATCTGCCTCGTATGAATCGATCCATTTGACGGTACAATTCGTGTGAATATGCTTAGGATATGTTGAGATCAAATGCTGACAGCGAATGATTCAAACTATGTATTTAGGCAGCATTGTCCATTGATTAACGCAATTGCTACCGGTATGTGTTCGAGAAAACTATTTCGCTTGGAGAATTTTTTTCTAAAATACTTCAGCTCCACAATTCCGACAGGAGATACCTTGACAATGTATGTGATACTGGGCGATTTGATGCTGTGCAACTTCGAGCTAAGCGCCCTCCGAGATTTCTTGAGCTGTCATGCCACTCAAAAGTTGGATTTGAAACGACGCGTACTAGGGAGAGGGGGAAATAAGGATATTACTGAACCGATTGAGGCCTCATCAAGCCAATTCAGATGAATGGTTTCAACAGAGATTTGACCCTGTCGAACAGAAGTCGTGTATCTATGAATTGAAATATCCCATGGGACAATCGAGGCAACCATGTGCGTACATCATCTTACATACAGGATCCCTTCAGGAATTTCTTCATACAACACATACTACAGGGGTAAAAGCGTTCGGTGTCCGGTTATTGTCGTTAAGTTTGACCTAACGAAACGCGAACGGAACTAAATGTAAACGCGTTCCAAACGACTATAGGAAACGAAACGCTTTCAATATCACTTAATTCCTCTTTTATCAAAAGGCGTTTCCCTCGTCAAACGCGTCTGTTCTGATCGAAACTCGTTTAAGAACGCGTTCGAACGCGAAACACGTTTCTCTTTTCGTTCAACTCGGCAAATTTGTGTTCTCATTTTGCAAACCAGGCCAATAAGCCCTCGTTCCGGGGCTTTTCCCAGCCGCTATTATTTATCCCTGTGCTATGAAATAAATGTATGTGGCGTAGCCTTTAATATACTGGAGTAAAAACGTACTGTGACGGGAATTTTCTTTTTTTTTAGTTTACGCCATAAACTAATGAACGAGAACGAAACTACCCGTATTTCTAAACGCTAGCTACACTTGTAAACGGAACGGGGTTTTTTAACTTAGCGATTTGATGGGAATATTCGATATCGTTCCGTTTATATATTGCGTTAAACTTAAATCTCTTCGTTCACCACGCGAAACAATATTTGTCTTCCCGTACCACGCGAGACGATTTGTCAGGCGTGTGATACCGAGCCGAAAAACCGTTTCGTTTGGACGTGACTTCATGCAGCTTTTGGACAACAATCAGTCGCCGAACCATAGTACAAATGAAAAAAACCCCAGACCAAATACATGTAGTATTTTCGTCCGACGAAGCAACCGTGGTGTGGACGGTAATGTCCATTCGACAACAACAATAATAAAACGCGTTCCAAAACGCGTTCCCAAAACGCTTTTCAAACGCGTTCCTGAAACGCGTTTCAAGCGAAACGAAACGAAAGATACCGATGATCAAACGCGTTTGCGAGGTATAAACGCGTTCTTTGAGAAGCAAACGAAACGAATACAAAACGCTTTCAGAACGCTATTGGAACGCGTTCCAAACGCTAACAGAACGATATTATACGTGAAAACACCGGACACCGAACGCTTTTACCCCTGTATTTTTTTTCTGATACGGCGAGAAATAAATGCTAGCATTGGCTACCTACTCGATATCCAGCTTATTTTATAATTGTCAACTGCAAGTTGTTCTTGAAATTGATGATCGCTTCTCTCTTGCAGGAAATCATCTGGATTTAAAAAAAATCATTTCACATATTTTTGAAATTGCTGCAAATTGATGAAAACGGCCTTTCGTTTATTGACGAGAAACTCTTTTGTGGACGACGGCTGAATATTGAATGCCAGATCTAAAACTTTAATACGGAGAAAATTAACTAATGAAGCCAATGTTATTAGTATTACACTGCCTATCTACTTGCTGAAATCGAACCAACGACCACTGAGACTATATAGTTTGGCAACAAATCTGCGACAAATAGTTACAGCACCCCTCCTTCCCCCAGATCACTCGATAAGGAATTTCGGACGTCGGAATCTTGCGAGCCCATTCTGTGATAGGTCGAGAGAGGCAATGTGAACTAAATTGTATCAGTATTCGTCAAACTCAGCTTATTCCTGATAATATGGAGTTCCATAAAGTAGAAAGCCTCCTGAGAAGTCGTCCAGAAGGCATTCTGATACAGATGACCTTCCTCTGTTAGGCACAAAGGGCACCAATGTTGCTTGACTGTAGCCTCAATTCTTGTAATTTGAGTTGGCATTGGTTGAAGGCAAAGGAAACCAAATTCATCATCAATACAGAAATGAATTGACAAAGGCGGTCTATTTCTGGTGACCATGAAAGTTTTTGTTTATCTCAACTTTGTGTCGTAGATTTTTTGGATCCAAATTATTAGGCTAGAAACTGTATATGTAAAATAATTATGTTGGCAACCGCGAAAACTCTTCTCCTCTCAGTCTCATTATCATTGTTTTGATGTTTTTTCAAGCAAATTGGACTGTATCAAGGGGTTTGCAGTGCTAGATTGGGCGATTCTATTATTTTTTGACGGACTCCACCAGTTACCTTGGGAAATCTGGAAACAAAAACTGCATCCAATCATAGAGTGTATTTGAATGTCGTGTATTTTAGTGTTAAAAGAATCATACCAAAACGTTTAGTGTGGCGACTTTTCTAGATGAGCATTCAGAGGACGCTACGTATATTTTGTATATTTGGTTTGTATTGTTAGATCAATATCAGGAATCGCTACATTTGGATCGAACTATTCACGTGATATAACCTGGAAAAAGTCCCGTTCATATGTAGATAAATCTTCTGATGAAGTGAATATGAGCGCTGGTTATTACCCAAAAGTGCCTCAAAGGAATGCCACGAATGTACGGACATTAAACTAGAAGAAACTGCTGTGTGATAGCACTGACTTGCTGGATTGCTAACCGTTTCCACCAGTGTGGTGACTGGTTTTCAGTCTATTAAATCCATATCATTGGGCATCTCTTTTAATACTCAATGCAATATGATTTTGGAAGAGATTTTGAGCACACAAGTGACGTGATCAAAACCGATAGTGTTCCAGGTTTTGACATTTCAGCCGATACCGTTGCTTTTTATAACAATATTTCTCCATGAAGCTGCCGACAACTGAACAAGAAGATATCAACCAAAATGAAAACAAATTAATACACATGCAGAGCTTTTACCAATTCGCCTATCTGAAATGATTGGGTCAGTGAGTGAGAGAATGTTGCTTGTTTGTCCAGAATATTTTAAGTCAAGAATATATGTATTTTTAATCTGCCCTATTGCCAGCCGATATTTCTTGCCAAAGTCGATTAGGGTTTATTTGATAAACCATTATGGTCTGTGAGAACATTTTATTGTTCTGGCATCATTGACAGCTTGGATTCATCAATACGCTCACTTTTCTTATCTATATCTATTTGAGTGCTAACAGCATCGTATACAATGATGCCGTTTTTTTTCGGATTCCAGAAAATTTAAACAATGTACATGGCTGCTTGTCACTGGTTGCATGTGCAGAAATCGTCCGAGAGCCTCAGTGAATGCTTGTCCCAGATACTCCTATAGATGGGGCTTTTCCGCAATTGGGGATCTAACGATAACATACGTGTGTTAACTATGCTTTTTATGCTTATCTCAATAATATTTTAGCAGTTTTAAGCAAACTTTTCACTGAATATAGGCAAACGGAACACCCAGGTACTGATATTCACTAAAGCCTGTCCATTATTATGCTCCTATTGTGGGAAAGCACCACTCACATACAGTCCGTTGTTTTGTCATAAAACATAACCATTGATATTAAAAACTAATTTGAACGTTTTAAGGAATCCCCCATGCTACCCATATTGAAACTATTTTTGAACGATTTAAGAAAGCTGTCGTGTTACATATTTCGAAGGAAGTCAACAGCATTTGCAGAAGGTATTATTACTGAGCCGCCCATATATTCCTAAATTGAACTTCCGAAACATGCCCCTTTCCATCAGCAATATAGACGTCTGTGGATACATTCAGGGGGCTGCTATCGACCACAAATAGAATAACATGTTTTAACGACATGTTTGCCATTTCCACTGAAATTCTGCTCTTCCAGTAAAAACGGGGCTCATGTCGTTACACACTAAAGTTAACACCACGAAAGCTGCTTCTTGAGCGCCCTCGAGAAAATATTAAACGCACATCACTAATACAAATTCATATTGGCGGCCATGCTGAAACCTCTTTCAAGCAAGGTATCAAGGTGATACTCCGATTGCGCATGTCAGCTGTAGGATTTCCGTCGGCATGAAGGTCGACCTCACATGAAAATCCAGGAAAACCTCCTCAAATCAGACGAGACATTTCGAGACACGGAAGATTGAACTGATTTTGTTAGATAATGCCAGTACCATTGATGTGCCAGGTTAGTTAACTTCGATCGTAGCGACCGAGCAATCGCGAAGGAGCTTCGTATATCATGTGTTTTGTCGAAGTCTGGACTAGATTCACATCCCACAACTAAGAACACTTTGACTTGCGATTGCAAACATTAAATGTACACATGAAGGCACATCTGAAGTATAAATATTACTTGTTTTTCACCCTCAAATTTAGAAACGTCCTTAAAACCCCTTTTCCCATAAAATAACATGGAAATACATCGTCAGATCAGACATTCGATAAAGATCTATGCAATAAGGAACTTACAGTCAAACATATTCAATAAACTGCATAGATTTTGCGATTGTAAGAGGTTCTTTCGATCGAGCAGTTAGTTTGGAATATCTGTTCAGTCATGGGAAGACTGAAAATTTGATGATAAATGAATTGAGAGCGTTTGGTTTGCAAAATAAATTCGACTGTATAACTGCACTACTTGTTTCCTTGTACTGATGTATAATGAACAAGTACTGTGACAATAAGCAACCAGAGATTTCCCTCATTGTAGCTGCGAAGAATACTCCTGTGTTGTAGAAAATATGGGAGGTGACAATTGACATATTTGTTTCTGTTCCACCAGAAATTACAATATTGAATCCAGAATATTGATACACTGTTATCCGATAATCATGTGTCCGTGGAACTGAGTGGACATCTTTTCTTTAACTGTGCATGGCCATGCTAAAGGGCTTCTTTCCCCAGTTGACCGAAGTCTAATACACGGCAAAGAAATAGTAGGATAAATGCTACCTTTGACTCTGATAGGAAATCAAAATCATAGGGAACCCAATGGGTTATCCTTCGACGAAGGCTGCCAAACAAAAAATGAAAACGGATGATACTAACGGCTTCAAAGCAAAAAAGAAGTAAAACATGTACTCTAGATATCCAAACCAATGCAACGTTAAATATAGTGTTCAGAGCATATCTAAGGCTTTCGCCATTCGAATATCAAGGAATTATACAACATGGCACTGATAATAGTTATGATGGATAACGATTCCACAGAATCATTGTCTTGTCGGCATCACTGACTACCATTAATTGTATACTACCTAATGTCAGATACCCACTTTCACCTGAGTAGCCAAAAACGTTTCGATCAAGCCATGATCAGGCGATGTAGAATCGGCCATACCCGATTAACTCACGAACATTTACTAACAAAGGAAGCAGCCCCAAGGTGTATTCCATGCCACGAAGATCTCACAGTGAAACATATTCTAATCGACTGTATAGATTTTATGATGTTAAGAGATTCTTTTATCAAGCAGCTACTTTAGAAGATCCTTTTAGTCGGGTAAAAGAAGACTGTATTTTAGGTTATTTGAAAGAAATCGGTTAGTTGCATAAGTTTTAAAGTATGTGCATATCCTTCGGTGTGTTGTGTTGATTACTTCTGGATTGCTGGGTTGTTAACTTGTTTCTGTTAGAATACTTAGAATCTTGTTTGATCTTCGCTATATAGCTAAAATATTGGTGAACGCGACATTAAACCTTAATTCTCTCTCTCTCACTCTCGCTAAATTCAGGTAAAAAGCGCAGAATGCAGTTTGTAAACCTGCCTTTCAGGCAGTCAGTATCGTCCGTTACCATCTGTATCGGGACCTGGAATGTTACAGCTGAACAGGAAGTTGTAACTTGTGCCGTTTTCAAATAGTTGACCATTAAATTAACGTGTTCCTTCGGCTGTATGGTATAAAGGATGAATTGTCCATCTTTCTCCTATGCCGATAAACGCTTTCGGTGTAGATCAAAATTGACGAATTAAATGCAACATTAAAAGGGTGGTGGAAAACTATGTCGGCGTTCTGACAAGAAGTCATACGACTCCACAGACAAATATACTGACAACATAATCCTAAAAACATCGCAAGAACCAAAAGTGATCCCTGTGATGATTTTATCCTCGCCACGCTTTTATTGCAGTTGTTCATGTGGACATCTTGAATGGCATGACAACACGGCCCCAAGCACGGGCTTGAGCGGTATCAGATACAAGTATTTCAGAGCAATGATGTAATAACCCTATCAGGTCATCTGTTGGAAAATGCCGAACACGCAGGCGCGCCGCCTGTTGCGGCACACCCAAGTAGTATATGTGATATGTGAATCCCCTTGCGAGAGTAGGACAAATGAAGCTTGATCCATTCGAATATAGTAACGAATCAGTGGAAGGTAAATCAACTCGATTGTGGGATGAAAGTGCCGAGCTTAACATATACCAGATAACATCACGCTAAATAGTCGGTGAGCCATTCTAGAATAAGCAGACTGTTAGTTTTCAACTGTAGAAAATACCTTGTGCGGAAATGAATCAGAAATGGTTATTGGGCTTTCACATTCCCTCGACACTTGATAGACCAGAGGCACTTGAATACTCTCATCTGGTATATTTGACTACTGATTGTATTTTTTATAGACGTTGATTGGATGAACTCCCGAGGATCGCGTCGTCTGTTCCATTAATCTAATTTTGCTGTTCCCCACAGTATTGAATTAATTCTATTTACACACTCAAGAGCGTATTGCCCCGCGGTGCTGATGGATTTACCTAATCTTGCACAAAGAAACTCCACACATGAGTACAATACGATAAATTAATCTTATGTTGCGTGCCGCATGAACACTTACTCATGTTGTGTATGTATGGATCATCTGATACTACAAGTCGTCCATGCTGTTAGCCGACGCTGTTTTGTCGATAAATAACTTTCATGGAAATTTCTGCGTCCAAACAGAGAAAACGTCGAAGATTGGCTGGATATTGAACAAATTTTCACGATATAACGAAAATATCGCTTCTTTTTAATTTTAATCTGTTTCAAAACTAGGAGACATTTCCTGATGCCCTGCACGTTCTATACAAATGAACTCTTACGCATTCAAGTAAAGCTTCTATTGCAGTTAAGCGAATCTATATTTAACATATTAGCCTGCTGATAAGACGTTCACATGAATCGTTTGTTCTTCAGTAACGACACGACATGTTCACTCATTTTCTCGTACGGGGAGTCAATGAATCAATGGCGAAGATGTGGATCAAAGATATTATTTTTTTTCTTCCCGAGTGAATAAAAACACTATCTAGCGATCTGATTCAAGAGATACGATCAGTCTGTGGCTGTGTCAAGCTGCCTCCTAGCATAAGAGATTCACGAGGAAGACTGATACATTGACCAACGCAAACATTTGACAGCGTCGGCGGAATGGAGGGGGTGGGAGATGGGACTGCCGGTTTGTCCTGCTTTCCTCTCTGGGGTGAAGGGACACGGGTTTCGAGAGGGATATGACAATTCTCTGTTAATTTCGCGAAAGATCGTGACAATATCTGACGAGTTTGTATCTCGAGATAAAACCTGGTCGACAGACCGATTTAGATTAAGCTCGGCTAAACATGTCTGGTGGCTAAAGTCCTATTCATGTTTTCTGACCCAGCTGGAACATTTTTATCCACATTAGGTATATTTGGTCGTCCTCAGCTTGAGGGGCCACCTGAGACGGGATATTTGTCGATATTACTCGATTGAACGTGATTCTATACACCATGTATATTGTGTACCTTTTTATAACAAACATTTTTTTCACTATCTTCTCTTATTTCTATTATACCAAACGGAGCAAGCGTTTGATCAGGACGTACCAACCAACTGGAAGCTGTTGTTGGAAGGATTGTATGGCTTACAAAGATTTAAGACAAGCAAATCTTAGCTTTCTTCGCTAACAGGTGATAGGAAGTTATCAGATTAAGTAACACTGATTTTCTACAATGTGGCCGCTAAACATTTTCTGAATTCCAAACGATTACCACCTCCACATTCGCCGCATAAAAAATCGCTTTTCATTCATATCGATGTATTATCAGCAGTTTTTATAGAATGATCACGCTACAATAAATCCAGACCGGATGATTAGATGCATTGGCGACATCTTTTTACAAAATTGTACAAACCATATTAACTTCACTGGGTGTACATTGAACCGTACGGCGAAATATTTTCCATTCAGGAAAAAAGGAAAGTTTGACCGACACGTCGTTTCCTGTGGTCTAGTGTGATGTACATATAATTTAACAAATCGCGTTGACCACAAAGAGTGACATAATTGGGTTAATGTTGAGGCATGACCCACGTGAAAGACTGACAGATTCACTTCTGTCCGGTGCAGCCCATATTGCTAGTAAGACTCTGGTCTCAAATGAAGGGACAAATACTTTACCTGCGGCCTCCGCTGCAAATTCTTGAGCTTCGACCATGTTATTATGTGAAATGACCGCTTCTGCCTCGCTTGGTACACGTGAAATATTCGCTAATTTATCTCTGTGTTCAACACTCTCAATTGCGACCGATCAGTTCATCAATATATCATAAATTTCAGTCTGCCTTGATGGCCCCAACAGATCTTACTTAAATCCCCAACCAATAAATATACTATCCGAGAACGGCACGCAAAATCAATGTCAAATGTGTTGCTGATGATTAATTTTGATATTTATTTTGAAAAAAATAGGGCTCTCTAGATTTGTATCTAACCCCGCTTATGCGGGTGCTAGGGACCGGCTGGTCATATCATGCCACGTGAACAGGTACCGTACAATAAAAGCGTACCTGAGATACAACACATATCACGAATCGTTAGATTCTTGGTATGTGCTTTAGAATAGGTTAACCGGAAGACTATACTGTGAAGTCCTGTGGCTCTGTCAGTATGTCGGCACCTCTACCCACTTCCCTTATATGTGTTGTAATTAGGCAATACTTAGTCAATGCAGTAGATATAATGGCAAATTCTCCCACATGTTCTTGTATGTGCAGTCCATGATCCGATTTATCGTCAGCAAAGGCGGTCAGAAAATATCAAGAACTACTTCAGCAGTTCACTTCATGAGTTATTTCTCATTTTCTATAACCTTTGCCGCTGGACAATAATCACTATGGGCCTCAGACCACTAAAAATTAGTCCCGATCCGTTGACCCTTTTCGTCAACCTCTACCAGAGAAGGGAATTGTTTTTTAAAAAAAAATTTCTGCTGGTGTTGCGACGAATAATCGAAGTCCAGGCGTAATAGTTTGGAGTATGATATGCGTTCATTTGGCTGCGAGTTTGATTTTCTAATAAGGTGTTGCTCAGAGGGACTATGCACCGATTTGTGCACCGATTTCTCGAAGCAGAGAAGAAGGGCAAATGTATTAGATCATTTGTACGAGGGCGGATAACTTAAAATCGAGATGGTTAACCCCCGCCAAGATTTATGTTAGCTTATAACACTTGAATTCTTGCCGAAATATGGAAGACTTAATTAGGGAATCGACGAGATGCAATTAATTTAACATTACCGCCAATGTAAATGTTTTCGTGGTCTGAGGCCTATACATCCAGTATATCCACCATTGAAACAAGTTTTAACTTGACCTCTAAACCATAGAAGAAGTCTATAACCATCAAGCAAAATGGACGAAGAAACATTTTCTTAACATATGATAACCACACGCTTCGAATTCCCGTTTTAACTTTAAATCAAACGTATATAACTCGTCTATTACTTCATGAACTTTGCCATAGCCATCAAATGCAATAGTAATGTCACTTTCTGGCATTGCAATCGGTGCTTCAAGATTGACAAGTGTTACACTTGGTTATATTTCTTCAAAACGACCATATTGATCTCCAACGTCTATACCGTCTATACCGTCTAACATCTATACCGTCTATACCGTCTATACCGTCTATACCGTCTAACATCTATACCGTCTATACCGTCTATACCGTCTATACCGTCTAACATCTATACCGTCTATACCGTCTATACCGTCTAACATCTATACCGTCTATACCGTCTATACCGTCTAACATCTATACCGTCTATACCGTCTATACCGTCTATACCGTCTAACATCTATACCGTCTATACCGTCTATACCGTCTATACCGTCTAACATCTATACCGTCTATACCGTCTATACCGTCTATACCGTCTAACGTCTATACCGTCTATACCGTCTATACCGTCTAACGTCTATACCGTCTATACCGTCTATACCGTCTATAATTGCCCAACGTCTATACCGTCTAAATATCATGTTCGTCTTTGAACATGCCTGGTCATAATGTTCATACCGTCAACATCTATACCGTCTATACCGCCCAACGTCTATACCGTCTATACCACCAACATCTATACCGCCCATACCGTCTATACCTTGCCCAACGCCTATACCGTCTATACCGTCTATACCGTCTAACATCTATACCGTCTATACCGTCTAACATCTATACCGTCTATACCGTCTATACCGTCTATACCGTCTAACATCTATACCGTCTATACCGTCTAACATCTATACCGTCTATACCGTCTAACATCTATACCGTCTATACCGTCTATACCGTCTATACCGTCTAACATCTATACCGTCTATACCGTCTATACCGTCTATACCGTCTAACATCTATACCGTCTATACCGTCTATACCGTCTAACATCTATACCGTCTATACCGTCTATACCGTCTAACATCTATACCGTCTATACCGTCTATACCGTCTAACATCTATACCGTCTATACCGTCTATACCGTCTAACATCTATACCGTCTATACCGTCTAACATCTATACCGTCTATACCGTCTATACCGTCTATACCGTCTATACCGTCTAACATCTATACCGTCTATACCGTCTAACATCTATACCGTCTATACCGTCTAACGTCTATACCGTCTATACCGTCTAACATCAGCTCTGTTTTTACTCGTTCATCAGTTTCGGTAACGCTCCAAAGAGGCTTTAACACCTGTACTAAAACCTCAAACACACATGGTACTGATCCAACAGAAAGCATGGTATACATCAATGGACTTATCATCTTGTAAGCCTGGAAGTTTAACAGTCAGTGACTTGCCAAACCTGTTGCTCACCATAATGTACGAGAATAATTTGAAGAAAATAATTTGAATTTGAAAAAAAAATGAATTTGAAAAACTTGAATTTGAACTTTTAAAAGATTACAATAAATAAATAAATAATAATAATAAACTGGGCAACCACAACACAGGTAGTATAAAGTTTCACAAATAGTCCCCAAAGGAAATTCAGGAAACAATAGAGGAATAGACTATAACCTAGAGGATCAAAGCTGAAGGACAATAGACAGAACCAAGGGTGAAATACGCTATATGTAGGTCACCTCAGTACAAGTTTATGTACAAAATCTCTAGAACTTGTGACATGTACACGATATACCTATAACATGTTACACGTACGCGAGCAGGCCAGTCTATGTACACTACACTAATAAATCTACCTAGTCTATACCGAATTGAATGTATTTACATGAATAAACCCCAAGAGATTCAGGAAGCAAAATGCGAAGACCACCATCATTGACCGAAAATACAGCAAAAATGACAGAGAATAACACAAAATACAGATAGAGGACAGCCTGTCAAACTGCCCAGTCAGAACGACTGTTGAACTGGCTGAACTGACCGAGGCAAAAAATGAATCAAACAGCGAAAATCTGACGAATTAATTCAAAATTTTATGTTGTACAGTTGCCAAAAACGTTCACGAAATATATTTCATCAGAAATCTGGAATAACCCCAGGTTTAAACCCCAGAAATTCTCAAAATTAAAGAGACGGAATTGTCTGCATAACTGACTCAGAATCTGACCTACACCCGGGTTCGACTCTACAAGACAGCATCCCGCGGCATCTCACATTCAGACCCGAGAATACGATGAATTCTCGGACGCAGCCCTAGTATCCCAGCCGCGTTTTTATTGGCGGAGTTCATGTGTAGATTATGAAGTATCCACACGGATCATGGCACACGGTTTAAGGTGAATTAGATACACTAACTCGGAAGCTGTGACGATAGATCAGCTCAGACAAATAACTCATCTGATGTGAATGGATGAGCATCGTGAACATCTGATGGAGTAAACGCCTCAACATGGGATAAAGCTGGTAAATGCACGAATACTCATGAAAATAACATGTAATACCCGACGTCGTGCGGTTTAAATTTCCCACAAAAAGCATAAATCTATATATATTTGTCGAATGACATGTACAGAGGGCGGGCCTCGGAGACTAACAGTCCACCAGCAGAATCCTATATATTTGTCAAATGACATGTACAGGACAGGTCCCAACACAAAAATAGAGAAAAGAAGTACTTTCACTGGCATAGCTGTCAAGCAGTTTATAGAAAGGGAATCAATCTCATGTGTGGAATGTCAACCTGGTGTATCTGTCAAGGGATTACAGAAACGGGAGCCATCCAATGTGTCGAAGCACAAAACTATAAAAGTAAACTGGTGTATCTGTCAAGCAGCGACAGAAAGGGAAGCAAACAAAATCGCAAACATCGCAGCAAAACAGGAGAATAGTCAACCTTTCAAATATGTAAAGGGGCTACACAAAGGGAGCAAGCTTATAATGTGTAGAATGTCGAACCACAAAAAGAGAAAAAAACTTGTATATCTGTTTAGCGGTGGCAGAAAGGTAGGCAGTGTGTCCAACCACGAAGCCCAAATAGAAAAGTTAGTGTCGTATCTGTCGAATGTCGAAGGAAAAAAAACGTCAAACTGGTGTATCTGCCGAGCGATAGCATAAAGGGGAGCAGTCGGATGTGTCAAACCTAGAAGGCGAAATATAAAACTCAGTGTCTTATCTGTTGAATGTCGAAGCAAGAAAATAGGACAAAAGTCACACTGGCACATCTGTCGAGGAGTTTAATAAAAGGAAAACAATCCAATGTGTCAAATATCGTAGCTAGCAAAACAGAAAAGTCAAAACCGGTGTATCTGTCGTGCGGTTTCACAAAGGGAGGCAATCCGATGTGTCAAACATCCAAGCAGATATAAAAAATTCAAATTGTCGTATCTCTCGAATGTTGAAGCAAAACAGAAAGAGGAAAGTCAAAATATCATATCTGTCGAGGATTGTAGAGAAAGGGAAATAATACAATGTGTCGAATGTCGAAGCTAGCAAAAAAGACAAGAGTCAGACTAGTTTATCTGTCGGGCAGCGAGTGATGTATCGAACACCGAAGCAGAAATGGAACAGAATCTGTCGAATGTGAAAGCAAAAAAGAAGAGTATCTCTGGCATATGGTACACATTTCCCTAGTAAATAGTTACTGCGACAGCATTGGCCGAATCTGGCCGTCTCTGTCTATGCATTGTCACTAGGACAAGCCAAATTCTGCCGGAACCACTTGCCTGAAAGAATGACGGAAAATAGTGAAAATATAATTAGGAGATACATGCTTTAATGCTTTGCACTTTCTATAAAATTTATATTTACCCGTTCGAAAAATCACCACTACCCAAGTCCCTAATGCTTAAAAGAGGGTATTTAAAGTTGTCAACCTTTTGAAATGTTAAAAAGGTAATGTAAATCGCAAACATCGACTTGTACACTAGCAGACAGGCACCTGGATACAGAGACATTTCATGCTTTAGGTATCTATGTACGACACTGCCTTATTTGAATAGACAACTACAAATATGCTCGATGGATATACTGCTTTAGAAGGCAATGACAAGGAGACGGGATTTCGTACACCGTATAGCGTTCTATGGTTCTCTCACAAAGCAAAGGCACCCAAATGGCACATGATTACCCAACGTAAAACTACAGGTATATGTATGCAATACAACGATTTTAATATTAATATGCTTATAGAGCTTTTGCATGATTGGTTTTCTTCAATCGAAACTTGTCTACTCATTCGTGTGGTTACTTCTGAAATCGAGGGACACGCACTGCGTGAAGGACTTTCTTGAATGTTATAGATTCCCAGCCAGCTTCCATTAGGTCTCCGGAATTGGAAACTTGCCTTGTCACCCCGAGACGGATATGGATTTCGTCTGTTAATTTCGCGAAGGATCAAGACGATATTGACGAGCTAAAACCGGGGCGACATACCGATTTAGATAAATCGGGACCATTTGACACGTGATATTTATCAGTATTACTCGATTGATTGGACGTGTCCTCATAAGGTCTAACTTATGAGATAAAGATTATATTATCGGTGTCTTACGTTGCTCTTTTTCTGCTGGACGAAAACGAGCAACGATTCGATCATGAGGTAGCTGTCTGGCGTATTTTATGAGTTACAATTTCCTTGGGACAAGCATACCGTGGCTTTGTACTCTAACCGATGACGTTGGAGACAGCATGTCAAGTAACACTTGAAAACGATTGGAAACGATTATCATCGTCAAATTCACCGGGGGAAAGTCGCTTTTCCTCGGCATTGGTGTTTTCCCAGGAATTTTCATATATCAATCAAACTACAATAGATCCAGACTAGGTTGTAAGAGATCCTGTTCCCGAGACAAATAGGAATACAATATATAAACCACACTAACTGAACCGGGGTGTACATTGAAGACATGGCAAATTTGGTTTAAGAAAAAGGACAGTTGGACCGACACTGTTGCTTAGTATACTGATCTACATGCAAATTAACGAATCAGTTGATTACAAACCGTGACCATAAAAGCCATAACCGATAGTCCCTGAATAAAAAAGATTGATCTAACATCCAGCCGAGCGTGTTATGTTGGGTAACGGCCGGTCCTGTTGTCCTTGAAACATGTGTAAAGTCCAATAATTTGTCCCTGTGTTCAACACTCCCAGCCGAGACATCATGGTTTTCAACTCGACATAAACTCTTTTAATAGCCAGTGTTTGCAAAAGGTCACGAAGCGCCTCTGGTGTGGCTTGCCCATGATTCTTGATTTCTAACAAGCATCTCAGACTAAATTTGAATCGCAATTCTTGCCTCACTTTAGTCTATACAAACATATATAATAAACGTCCGCCTGAAGAGGATGCCCTTAATACACGTACTTAAACCACCAACCAAAAAGTACTGTAAAAATGGAAATCGGCACTTTAAATAAATAGGGACACCACAGCGACCTCAATGCAAATAGGCAGATGAAACGACTAGATAGGTTCGTTCTATATTGACCCTAAGCGATTACCCAAGAGTGAGCTATCGCAATGAAGAGCACAGTAAAAAATTATAGATATTCAGTCCATGTCGTCGCAATCAGGTTGAACCTTCTTGGGTAGTAACATTTACAATGCCGGAAACGTCTGGAAGTTTGCCCTGTGTAAAACGATCTTTTTACAGCCCGATGGCGGCCAACTAAATTGCAGATATTACGTATGTATGAATATTGTGAGATTCTTCTGGTGGACGCTTCGTCCCCGAGGCCCGCCCCCCGTACAGACCTTTTGGTCTTTGATATATGTTGGCACTGGGGGAGGTTAATGTTGGGTCGACATCGAGCCTTACAGACTAGTCTTTTGTGTTAAAAGCCGTCATTTTCATCTGACGACGAAACAGCTCACCAATCCTCAGTATACCAGTTTTCACAGCGACACAGCTCACCAATTACCAGTATACAAGTTGTCAGAGTATTTCCGTCATAGCTCTCTAGATCTGTATCTAATACCGCTTATGTCGGTGCTAGGGGCCGTGTGGTCATGTCATCCAAGTTGCCACACGAACAGGTACAATAAAAGCGTACCTGAGATACAAAACATATCGCGAATCGTTAGATTCTTGGCCGGTGCTTTAGAATAAGTTACGTAGAAGACTATACTGTGAAGTCATGTCGCTCTGTCAGTATGTTTACACATCTTCCCACTTCCCTTATATGTGTTGTAATGTTTATATGTATATGGCGAGATTCTGCTGGTGGACGTTTCGTTTCCGAGGCCCGCCCCCCTGTACAGACCTTTTTGGGAAGTTGATGCTGGGTCGACATCGGGCCTTACAAACTGGTCTTTCGTGTTAAATGCCGTCATTTTCATCTGACGACGATACAGCTCACCAATGCTCAGTATACGAGTTGTCACAGCGACACAGCGCACCAATTAGTAATATACCAGTTGTCAGAGCATTTCCATCATCACTCTCTAGGTTTGTATCTAATACCGCTTATGCTGGTGCTAGGGGCCGTGTGGTCATGTCATCCAAGTTGCCACATGAGCAGGTACAACAAAAGTGTACCTGAGATACAACACATATCACGAATCGTTAGATTCTTGGTATGTGCTTTAGAGTAGGTTAACCAGAAGACTATACTGTGAAGTCATGTGGCTCTTTCAGTATGTCGGCACCTATTCCAACTTCCCTTATATGTGTATAATTTAGACATACATCATCTAACGTTATCCGCTCTATCTTGGCGGATCATCCATCGAGCTCGCAGTATGGAATTATTCGTACATATTGGATAATTCAAGTATATTGGCGTGTAAATCGACATTCCCAAAGCTGTTTAGTTGAAATAAAATAAATAAAATTAACAATAAATCAATTAATCGGTTTAGCGTCGTTTTTCCCCCCGGAACCATCACAAATGACAGGCATTATCCGCGGCATGGACTCTCCAAATGAGATGAAATTAGTTTTTTAGGTATGGCAAGATGGATGTGGTTTAAAATCCACAAATTCGCCTCTGTATTCATGGTAATTGGAGTAGGTGTACCACTATTATATTTCGTCTTCTGCTCTCATAAATTTGTGAATAGCTGCACCTATAACATAGCTTACCTTCAGGGATGCAATTAAACAAAAGGATTTTTCGGATTGACAACACTTTTAGGAGTCATATACGAGTCGTGGGGCCATCTTCGTGGTCTTCGTTTAAAATAAATTGTGTCGCATTGCTATCACATCACACGTATTAAGTCATTGTCATGATAATTAAATAGAGACGCGTCTGGACCGAATTCATATATTTTAGTCATATTATAAAACTCATTCTTACAGTAATTAACATATGCAAATGCACAATTGTCAAAATATATGTCTGTTCACTAAATTACTGCTCACTCAAGACCTCACAGTAATCGAGAAAAGGAATTTTCCGTATCATGGTATACTTCACCGAGGTTCTTCTCCTGTGGTAATGTCGACATGCCAAATACATTACGAGGTAAAAAATTCCATTCGTCGAAAACTCTGATCAATATAGAGTCTGGATACTGCGTCAAATATTTCGCGTAAGTCAAAAAGTTGTTTCCACCTGCAGGAATACAATTTTGGTTTAAACAAATTTATTGCAAAACACTGTTTACAATGGGGGCACAATGAGCCCAAGGCTCGTTAGCGTGTCCCCCCTATAGGTATAATATGATACATGTTGTTTAAACGGATACATTTATAATGTAAAAAGCAGAAGAGTCGGGACATTATTTCTTAAATTGCTAACTTCTGTAACAGACGTAGATAGTGGGAGAAAAAGACACAAAATGTGATAATATTGTAAATACAAGGTTTTTAATGAGAAAAGAAATGACGGAGCACCATTTGTCGAGTGTACGCTCGATGTGAGCCGCGTGCATGTCACGGTCGAAATGTGATTATGAACACTAGAATCGCTTAGTGTCTGTGATAAATGATCCTAAGCATTTTTGAAAATCGATGTTTTTGGAAATTGTTTTGTCGTAAAAGCCAAACAACAGAGTGTGAATATCATACAAGATTGGGGAATTAGAATCATTCAATATAATTGCAGAGAGTTTAGCAAGGAAAGAATGTCGTTGAGTAAAGAAGAGAGGGCAGTGTAAGAAATAATGCTCGGGAGTTTCATTCGAAAGCCCACAAATACATTTTGGGTCTACTATTAAATGATTATTGAACAGATCTTGCTTCAGATTACTGCAACCATTTCTTATTCGGCACAGGATTATATTATTTTCCCGTGATCCGACATAATACCATGGAGGAGGAATATAATTTTCCATATGGAACCAAATTGAATCTGTCTGAGATAGGTTCAGATTTGGTTAACGTTTCGAGTAAGTAAAAAGTTTCAATTCACTGGTGGGTAGACATTTCGATATAAAAATAAAGTTTGGAAGTTTTAGGGAACAAATCGATATTGTATCTGGGAGCCGGGAGATCAGAATATCGAGTTACTTGATAAAATGTTTTGATTCTTCTATGAATCCAATGAGTTAACATGTTTTAACTATCTAATCAGTTAAAATGTTTCAACTCATCTTTAAACATTAGATGAGTTATTCATTCGAGCTGATCTGTCATCGCAGCTCCCGAGCTAGCGTATCTTATTCCGCTTAAGCCGTGTGGATACTTCATTGTCTTCACATGAACAGATGCCATAAGCGTGGCTGAGATACTAAGGCTACGCCCGAGAATCCACCGTATTCTCGGGTCTGAATGTGAGGTGCCGAGGGAAGCTTTCTTGGGTCATATGGTTGCTTATTAGTCACCAGACGTCGTCTGTTTTCCACCTCGTACATATCGCTCCAATTGACTTAAGAATGGTTCTCTTAAAACTCGAGAGAATGTTCTCAGAATCTAAAATATCTCATATATGTCTGACCACATTTCAAGATGGGTTATTATCTTAGGGGTGTAGTACTCGCCGCCGATAAGCAATGAAAACACGATCTTTATTAAGAATTTGGGGATTTCCCACAGTTTAAAAATCCGCTTATATCCCTTTGTGTAGCCGTGTTCCGTGTACATGGGAAACCGTTCAACTTCGCGAAGACTTTTACATCACTCTGCAGTCTTATATCATATCGATATACTGACTCGCCCATCACTGGTGGGTAGACATTTCGATATAAAAATAAAGTTTGGAAGTTTTAGGGAACAAATCGATATTGTATCTGGGAGCCGGGAGATCAGAATATCGAGTTACTTGATAAAATGTTTTGATTCTTCTATGAATCCAATGAGTTAACATGTTTTAACTATCTAATCAGTTAAAATGTTTCAACTCATCTTTAAACATTAGATGAGTTATTCATTCGAGCTGATCTGTCATCGCAGCTCCCGAGCTAGCGTATCTTATTCCGCTTAAGCCGTGTGGATACTTCATTGTCTTCACATGAACAGATGCCATAAGCGTGGCTGAGATACTAAGGCTACGCCCGAGAATCCACCGTATTCTCGGGTCTGAATGTGAGGTGCCGAGGGAAGCTTTCTTGGGTCATATGGTTGCTTATTAGTCACCAGACGTCGTCTGTTTTCCACCTCGTACATATCGCTCCAATTGACTTAAGAATGGTTCTCTTAAAACTCGAGAGAATGTTCTCAGAATCTAAAATATCTCATATATGTCTGACCACATTTCAAGATGGGTTATTATCTTAGGGGTGTAGTACTCGCCGCCGATAAGCAATGAAAACACGATCTTTATTAAGAATTTGGGGATTTCCTACAGTTTAAAAATCCGCTTATATCCCTTTGTGTAGCCGTGTTCCGTGTACATGGGAAACCGTTCAACTTCGCGAAGACTTTTACATCACTCTGCAGTCTTATATCATATCGATATACTGACTCGCCCATCACTGATAGGAATCCATATTGGCAGCCATGTTGAAACAACTTTCAATCGGGTCATGTGACGAAACGATGGCGAATTTCTTTTTTGGATTGAACGCAATAGACGTCATCGTTTTGTGGGCATAGGATCGTGGAAGGCGGCTTATGATCAGAAAAACCCCCAAATACGCTTTGAAACTAGAAAACGTTCTTCAGGGGCAGAATCCAGGGTATATTTAATTTATTTTAATCGCTTATTACGAGGTGAAAACAAGAGGACTACATGTATGTGTACGGGCGTACGTCCTTCAATATGTGCTGTGTCACACGTCTGGCGGATCTTTGCAACTGAGAGCCGTACCATCCCTCTGCCAGTAATGCTCGAGGTGCGAATGGGCTGATCGAGTAGTCGCGAATGAGGTTTGTATCTGACGCTCATAAAATTTATTATTTCGTGCGTCCACCTCACCTCAACCAGCAGTCTCATTTTCGGACAGAATTCCCACCCGATACTCCGCCGGCAATGGCATCATGAAATATTAAAAGCGGTGGTTTAATCACTTTTCAATTCTGTCTCGTTTGGCGGATCTTAAGGAATGTTTTAGAAGCCATTTTTCCAGTTGATATGAGCAAGCAAACGAAAGGCAGCTGGCCAATGTGCAAAACAAGACGTTGTTCGGTAGGGTTTAGACTGAACATCTAGGGCGCGTGCGTGTTTCCGTACATGCCATAGACACGTCGCAAAGGTCAACTTTGGTTATTGAAGGCAGAGGCATTATTCGAGTGAACCTGAGAAACGGAGCATGGGCTGTGAGGAGATTGTTCTCCGTGCAGTAGGTTATCAGCTTGGTATCGCATCCTTCCAGTCATTCGATTCATATATTTGATATGAGGATGTGCTGTGCGGTTGAAACTACCATGGATGTCTTCAATGAATAGGTATACAATAAAGTGTGGCTGAGTTACAGAACTCCAAGATATCGCTCACTACTTTTTGACTCCCGCTATAGCGATTTCAGACCTTGCGTCTGTGGATATATGGAGAAGCTGTTTCAATCTTCATGATATGCCGAAATTAACCCCCAAAAAACTGCATGAGGTTAATAAAACTATTTATTACATACTTTGTGATGAGATAGTGAAAACTATCAATGTTGTATAGTTGATATCATCATTTTTCATATCGTCATCAGTGACGATATGAAAAATATCATCACTGTTGATGCCATACTGCCGGAACTACTTTTATGTACTCAACAAGAATTATCCCCCTTTGAATCAGAACAATACTCACCGTCATCAGTGACGATATGAAAAATATCATCACTGTTGATGCCATACTGCCGGAACTACTTTTATGTACTCAACAAGAATTATCCCCCCTTGAATCAGCACAATACTCACCACTAGGCACTCTCTCTGCTCACACTGTCGTCTGCTATACTCACTCTTGTCAAAATGGATGCATTTCTTGCCAGTGTGGAGGGCTGGACAGACACTTTTAGTGATGACGAGAGCCTAAACGAAATAGATTTTCAGTTATTAGATTCTACAAATAATGGGCGTTTCAACACAGTTACTGTAGATGACGTGGATGAATTCCTGAGGACCCAGGAAAATGAAAACACCAAAAGAAAAACAAAAGGTGATATGTCACTTTTCAATTCTTTCCTGGCATCTCAGAAGGAGAGCCGTGAACCAGAACTGATTCCTCCAGAAGAACTGGATAATTACATTGCCAGTTTCATGCTGTCAGTCAGGAAGAAGGATGGGAGTGAGTATGAGCCAACGACATTGAGGTCATACCTTCAATCAATTGACAGATATCTGAAGAAGAAGAAATATTGTGTGCCCATCATAACTGATTTACAATTCAACAGATGCAGGGAGGTACTGAAATCAAAACAGAAACAACTCAAGTCCATTGGAAAAGGAAACAAACCCTTTGCAGCTGATCCACTGTCAGAGGAGGACATCCAGAAGTTATTGGACGCGAATCAGTTGGGGCCGGATAACCCAAATTCCCTGCTGCACTCAATGTGGCTGACCAACTGTGTACATTTCGGTATCAGGACTGGAAAGGAATCTCGCGACTTGATGTGGGGGGACATAACACTGAAAGAAGAAGACGGAGAACGTTACTTACAATACAGCCAGGAGAGGCAAACAAAAACTCGAACAGGTGTAAATCCACGAGACGTTAGGTTGAACAAACCACGAGCTTACAGTACCCCTGAAATGCCAAAGAGAGACCCAGTTGGCCTTTACCTTCTGTACAAAGCAAAGCGTCCTCAAAAGTTCTGTACCCCTGACAGTCCTTTCTACATCTCAATCAATGTACCCCACCCCACCCCAAGCCAGGCCTGGTACAAAGCATCCGCCATGGGAATGAACAAACTATATGATATTACGAAAGAGATGAAAGTTGGAGCAGATTTGACAAAAGTTGACAAACGCTTGACTCCATACAGGTATAGTTCAATTTGGCCCTATAATATAAACTATGACCTTGAAATCTGTGTATACTGATCAGGCTTGGGACCATATTCTGGCGTCGGTTTTGGCAGGGTTATGGCTTTTCAAGGTTCAAAATACTTAGAACTTAAGTATATACCGGATCATGAATAATGTCAGTATTTAAAAGTTGGTGCAGTTTATCCAGGTGTCAGTATTCACAGGTTTCATTCTACTTCTTAATTTTTATAATTTTATGGAGCAGCAGAATATCAATACCATTGTTGGAGTTAAGAGGGCGGTTTGGATCGATTCCTGATTCACAATATATATTCGCAAACTCACGAAAAGAAATAGTGGTTTCCATCTTCTCAGGCAAATTAAATCTGTCTAAAAATGCTGAAAAACTACATGTAAAATCGCGCTATGCACATACTGTAGTGGCGCACGAAATCAGTTGACTGAAATTTTGAAATTATTTTTTGAGTCGGAACGGACTTCAGTTTTTGATGACACAGCAAATACAAAAGATATATGGAGAATTTTGTATAATAATGAATTAATTTTATGTGGAAATTTATGCAGCCATCGTTCCTGAAAAAGTGATGTTCCTGTTTGAATTTTTTTTTTTCTATAAAAATAAAATAATCTTCAATTATTAAAAACTACAATGAGGTGACAGACATGGAATGTCAGTCTTTCCTGGAGCAAGGATGATAAACCAACTGTTTATTTGTTGTGCCTAATAAAACACACAGAACACATGTTGTTTGTGTTCAGACAACTTCATTTTTTTTTTTTTTTTTTATCTCATTTTTTTCAAAATAAATTGCTAATTGAAGACTGTTATGTCCCTGTTTGTGTTCACCGGAAACAAGCTTTATTTTCGAGTCGCCTCAAGAGGGTATTTTCCACAATATTTTGATTGATTTTAAAAATATATAACAAGTAATAAAATGTAGGGTAATAAAAGCACTGATACGATACCAGTATTAGATAATTTGAAAAGCAAGACTGAAAATCACTTGTCATGACAGGGCTTTAGATTACCCTAATTTGGACAACCCTCTATTCAGCACAGCAATTTCTTTTTAGGCAAATTAGAGAAAATATTCAAATTTCCCTGAATTCTGGCTTTGAATCAAATATCACACTTATTGACGAGGAATATTCATGGCAGAACTGAACATTGATTCTCAATTCAAGAAAAATATTGAGAAAATAAAAATGAAAATAAATATAAAAAAAAGGATCTCTTTCAGAATTTTTTTTTTTTTTTTTTTTTTTTTTTTTTTTAGAATTTATTTTTCCTCCCCAATTTGGGTGCATCCTATTTTGGGCACAACGTTTATCGTTGTATCAAAGGGGTAATCTAAAGCTCAGCACGACTTGTGGCCACTCGTTTATAAAACAAATTATGGCGAAAATTTTGTTGTTGTCCGTTTTCAAATCCAACCGAATAGTCATCTTTATCTTGTTTATTTTCCCTTTCACAGCGCCAGGAAACATCTGATGCAAAAGCTAACAGATGAGGGGGTACCACCCAACCAAATTATACAGATATCGGGTCATAAGAACGTGAACAGCCTCAACAATTACGCGAAAATCAACCCAGATCAATCGAAAACTATTTCAAACTTACTTGCCGGCAGAAGACGTGAGCAGATCGCCACCTTGGGTCAGCGAACAGCAACCCAAACTTCATCGACAGTTCCACCATCGTATCGCCCCTCTCTTCCTGGTCTCTTTGTTGGAAATACTTTCCAGTGAGATGTACATGTCCATTTTCACCAGCCAACGGATCCACAACAGCCAACTTCGACTATGGTGACAACAACAGCCCAGCAGTTCGAGTACCTCTTGCCAACCGTCCCCGCGCTTCCCGGAGAAATGATGCAGCATGTGCCCGCGGTAGAATCCGCCCAAACTCCCCAGGCCAGCCCACGATAATCTTACGGTTCACTCGCTGCCTGGTCACTATGTGTGCACCATATTTTATTGGCGTATTTTATTCGTCGGATATATTTTTTGTGTGTTAAGTTTACGGATTTTAATTCAAGATTGACATTCCAGTTAAAATTTAATTTTCATCAATTTGACAGTTCCAGCCGCACTGTCAATCTTCGAGTCATTGAACTGAACTGAGTGCGTGAGACGAGTAACATATTAATGCGCGACCTATCTAGGTCACAGCGACACATATCTATTTGTTATTGTTTGCGTTTATTACATCTGTTATGAAAGTAAAATACATTATCTATCATCCTATCAAATCGTTTGTTATTGCTTATAATTATCGGGGAATAATTCGCATCAGATTGTCGCATCTAAATGTGTGGAACTATATACAGTCGCGTAATTATGTCATTGCGAAGTGAAGCGAACTTTCGCTGGAAAGAAAGTGTTTTTCGGTGATTTTCAGCAGCTCTAGATAGTTGCAAAGGATAAAAAGTTTTCACCATCTCACCACAAAGTATGTAATAAAAAGAAAATCAACCGTTTCTTGACGAATACCATAAATATTTCATCTCGTGGGGTGAGAAAATTGGTATTTTCTCACCCCACTCGATGAAATATTTATGGTATTCGTCAAGAAACAGTTGATATCCTCTATAGATTAAACTATTAAACGCGACATACAAGGGTGTTGGGAAAAGATGTCGGCGTAAGAGCAAGAAGTCATTTGACTCCACAGGCCAATATTCTGACAGCATATCTAAAAACATCACAACAATGTAACATGATCTCCGTGATGATTTGTATCTCAACCACGCTTTCTTTGTAGCTGTTCATGTGGACATCTTAAATGGCATGGTCACACGGCCCGTACGCGTAACACCGGCTTGAGGCGTATTAGATACAAATATTCAAAAGAAATGATGTAGTAGCCTTATCCAGTCATCTGATGGAAGGTGAAGAAATATGTGACAGTGAGATAAAAGAAACAGTCGAAACAGGGAAAATATTAGCAGAATGCAAGTTCTTATTCAGATCACAAGTCGGTGAGGCCCGACATCGACTAAGCTCTTCAGTCTCCACTACGACAACCACGGTCACAAACTATACAGTCACAATGATTTGTGTAGAGGGCATGACCCGGGAACGAAACGTCCGCCAGCAGAATCTCACCATATCAGTACAGGTAACATATTTAACGCGACCTATAACGGCGGCGGGAAAAGATGCCGGCAAACTGACAAGAAGTCCTATGAATCGACAGGCCAATATTCTGAAATCTTATCTAAAAACACATCACAACAGTCCAAGAAGATCCACGTGAAAATCTGTATGTCATCCACGCTTTTTTGGTAGCTGTTTATGTGGACATCTTAAATGACATGACCGCATGGCCTCTACCACCGGCTTGATCAGTATTAGATACAAATGTCCAAGAGCAATAGTGTAATAGCCTTATCCACTCATCTGATGGAAAGTGATGTAATATGTGATAGTAAGATAGAAGAAACGGCCCAAATGGGGAAGATATTAGCAGAATGCAAGTTTTTATTCTGATCACGATTCTGTGAGGCCCGACATCGAGCAGGCGCTTCAACTATGACAACCACGGTCAAAAACTTCAATAACAAAGAAGCCTTGGAGATGAAACGTCCACCAGCAAAATCTCACCATATACAGGTAACAATAAAGTGCGACATAAAACGATGGTGGAAACAGATTTCGGTGAACTGACAAGCAGTCATATGACTCCACAGGCCAATAGTCTAACTGCATATCTAAAAACATCACCACAATCAGGAGAGAGAGAGAGAGAGAGTTAAAGTTTAACGTGGCGTTCATCAATATTTCGGCTATGTAGCGACGATCACAAGAATCAAACATGATCCTCAGAAGAAAACATGATCCCTAGAAGAAACTGCGCAAACGGGACAAATAATAGTAGAATGCAAGTTTCTATTCACATCACAAGTCTGTGGGGCCTGACACCGACGAAGGGCTTTTTATACTCAGTCTCAGCACTCAGAAAGGTTTTGAGCAGGCCATAACCAGGTTTTGTAGTATATGACATTCGTGGCTGACTCACGAACATTTATTGAAAAATGGATCAATCCAGATGTGTTGTCCATGTCGGGGGAAACTCACAGTGTTTAATAGTTTGATTAACTGTATAGATGTGAAGACAGTAAGAGATTCTTTTTACCGGGCAGCTAGTTAAGAAGATGTTTGTTTGATTGGGCTAGAGAATTATTTGAGAGCTACAGGTTTAATTAATACGTTTTAATATATGTACCAGTTCTTTGATGTGGCGTCTATCACTTTTAGATCGTCGTTAGATGTTGACTTAATTTATTGCTGTTTTATTTGTTCGGGACTATATAGCTGAAATGTAGCTAAACGCGAAGTTTGCCGTAAAATTTCTCTTTTATTTCACCTAATTGATAATTGTGAAATGTCTACTCACTGCATCCCAGCACATCTTCTTTCATGGTGTCAAGAACTCGTTATAGAAATGAGATATTCCTTGAAATTAGTTATTAGCTTTGAGCAATACCTCGCTAATTATTCCTCTTGAATATACATGCTCAAATGAATATTGAAAATGACAATATGGTATTTATCGGCTGGTGTTATAAGTAAATAATAGAGTGATTTAACTAAAGATGTTTACATCATTTATCATTTTTCAGAACTTCCTAATGATGTATCTGATCGCGATATTTAAGTAGAAATAAGAGCGAAATTTATGTGAAGTCTGAACAATTTTCTTCAGCATTTCGTGAGACATATGTGTTTTACTCAGAAATGCGTGCTCGGTCGTCATTATCGTTTAATTTGGCTTCCAGTCGAATACATTCTTGGTTTAATATCCGTGAAATCGCGAAGAGGAAATGATGCTCGATGATCATTAGTCGAATGTGTATGAAAGACGAATATTGATATTGTTGTTCATTAGTGAAATAAATATAGTATTTCCTTGATTGGTTTGACAAGCACCAGTGCCAGGTGATTAAACCTCTCGTTTCTGTGATCGCTATTGGTAATAACAGGGGAAGAATTTTTGCGTGGAAAAATACGACACCTACAAGAATATTTTCTGAAAAAATGTTAAATACACAGGTTAGAATGGTGAAGACGAAATTTCGAAAATTTTAGATCCTTATTTCTACTTTAAATGGTGATTCGACCTGTCATTTTAGTGTCAAATTTACTTGGCATATACCGGCGTAAAATATGTTGTCAAGTCTCGACATCAACAAAGCCATTTGACCCGATGAAATAACCAACATGAGGCTAAACTGTACAGCCCTCGTATCGTCTGCTATCTTATCTCGACTATTTAATAAATGCGTTGTCGATGAATAGATGCCCATTCTGAAAGCAAGGGTACATCACGAAAACCTTTGGTTTGGCACAAAGGACTGACCAGAAGGTTAGAAACTATTGAGATTCGAGGTACCCTATTATGTTGGTTGCATGATTATCTGTTGTCGATTTTTGACTGTTGTCTTCCTTTGTGTATATAACCAATTCGAAGAGCCACTTACATTTCGATAGACTTACAGCCTAATCGCCGAGAAGGAAGGTTGGGACATTGTCAATGGATCAGATATACCTCATTCGGTTATGTTATACCAACAGTTTAAGAAGTTAAAACTCTGACAATCGGTGAATGATTCATAGCGGCAACACATATCACGAATCGTTGATTCTTGGTATGTGCTTTAGAATAGGTTTACCAGAGGACTATTCTGTGAAGTCATATGACGCAGTCAGTATGTCGGCACCTCTTCCCACTTCCCTTATATGTGTTATAATTCAATGGACGTCTCACCAGAATAGGCCCATGTTACTCTTCTGTGCAAGATCTTTAATAAGAAATGCTACTGATGTCTCTGCGTCAGGAGATTCTCGAGATATAAAAACACGGACGAACTTCGCAGTTTCAATGCTTTAATATGGTTAATACCGGGGTTTTGGGTGGTTCTACAGTAAGGGCCAGTTTCAAGTGGCGGTAGTCCGAATTTTTCAATCCAATATTTCAGCATTTTCGGGGGTATGATTTGTTACGAGGGAGTTTTTTCTTGACAATAATGATATTTTAAGCGATTGATGGAAAATATTTCTTGGAAAACGGTCAGTTTTGAATTTATATAGTTAATCTTCTGTCATCTACATCACAACAAAGATGCAAAAGTTCCCAGCTTTCCATATAAAATTTGATTTTATTTCCAGATGTCTTGTCTGGACACACTTATTACAATCTTCTCTGGTTATATTTTAATATATATTTTCCAGTGATATTCCTATTGCAAAATGTCACACAATACATACAATCCTCTATTCATAGGACCAGGATTCGATTACTTCCAAAATAATATTCTTTGTTGACTTCTGAATAGCAAAGAAACAGACCAATCATAGTTTCAATCTTTCTTATCAATGTGGATACATGTAAAATAATATACGTACTTTTCTATATCAGTTTGAGATTGATTATCATCGAATATCGCCAAAAATGTCTCTCATGACGTAGATGACATCCGTGATGTAGATGACAAACTGTGACGTAGATGACCATTTTCCACATTTGGTCTACGCTGTCCGTGAGATTGAGTGAATCTCACTCAATATTTTTGGGTAACAATGTGACAGACCATTTTCGATTTTTACCTAAAAAAATTGGCTCAAAAGGAATCAAAAATTTTGTATTAAAATCAAATTTGACCCATTTCATGGGGGTCCGTCACGTCTATAACCAAAATTAATAGCGATGGTTTGGAAATTTATCATATTTCAAATTCCCCACACACGCATTCCTTTAATCCTACTCTTCACTCATATATGGGCTTCGTTTGTCATCTCCGTAACAGCAATGTCATCCACGTCACGTTAAATGTCACATACGTCACACAAATGTGATACAGATGACCGTGATGTAGATGACGCTGAGAACATGATTTGGCTCTTCAGTTCAGAATATTGGTATACTCAGCCTGGGACATTCGGTAAATATGGAGGATGGAGTCGGTAACTAACCTTTTATCTAGAGATAACAGAACTAACACAGATTTTCACTGAGGTAATATCCGTTCGTAGATGACACAGAATAAACATACTCCCTTAGTGTCGGTCAATCTCAGCCCAAAACTAGTGAAATGTGGAAAAATGCACATTGCTTCACACGTTCCTTCAAAAACGTAGGCATTGAGAACTACTGGTAACCAAGTGATCATCTGAAGCCAACTCCACTGCCACCAGAGATCAGGTCAGTTTGCCGTGACGTAGATGACAGGCGACGCGGGGACATAAGATTTCAAGGAAACATATGAAAATTTATTCAAAATTATAGAATATTTACTTCTCACCTTGCAGGAAACAACAAATATTCATCATATTCTTGACAATAAAATGAACTGCAACAAGACATATCGCTTTTTAATGTCTTTTTAATCATCGACAGTTTCACGGAATGCGATAGGGTACATGTATTTTTACTGGTACAAAGAATCTTAAATTACTCAGAAAAAATGCAAACGAAGTCTTTTTTATTCGTTAATCGGTAGATGATCATTATAAATCCTTAAATTAACGATGTACGATGACCACAAAAATTAAAGGCCGCCTAATACAAAGATTTTTAGCTGTTTGGCACGGGGACATGAAAACTGGACTTTACTGTAGAATGACCCGTTTATCTAAAAGCCACCGACTATGCGGGTGCGCAGTTTCTCTGAAATTATCACTGCAAGCTATATTCTGGTGACTGTTTGATCATTTCAAACACTTTTGTTTCAGGCTCTTGAATTGCTTTGGGGAGATAGATAATGGAATGAGTTCAAGGAATTGTGTGTTTTCTTACAGTAGCCTGGGGAAAAACATTTCGTTTTGAAACCGCTGATGAAAGTAATAGTTGAAATAAAATATTACTGGAAATAGCTCTTCTTTAAATTGTAGCCTGACGCTAATCTCCCGTTAGGTGTCTTTCGCGTTTCCCAGATGGAATATTATTCAATATAAAAGCATGATGAAGCCAAAGCTAATGTTTCTATAATCCACATCAGGATGTAACATGAATTGCAGGCAAGCACCTAAAAGGTGCGTGGACCCCTCAGCCTGTTTTTTTTTAGTCAAGTAGGATCAGGGCTGCATTCCGAAAAACGTATGGGCACCCAAAACTCAAATGAAACAAAAAATGAAAGTGATAGATATAATAGACTTCGTTTTCACGTGAGTGGTGTGCTGGGATTACAGCATGCAAGAAAGTGTAGCTTTATCAGTGGCAATTTATGCATTGCACAAGTGTGATAAGTTTAATGGCTTAGAAACACACTGATTGACACTCTCCTAATCACTCGTTTTAAATAATTTCCAAGGTACAGTAACATGTTTGGTGACGGAAATTGAAGCATTATGTTGTACCAGTTAAATGTGTGGATACAAATATGGTTCATGCAAAAGTTTTAGGATAAATCATATGATGTAAAATAGAATGATTTAACAGCAAAATTGAAGAAAAATGTTGTCCTTCATTTAAGGTGACGCGAAATTCAAACTACACTTCTGAAATAAATATGTTTTGTGCAAAAGCTTTAAGATAAATCATATGATGTGGAGTAGAATGATTTAATAGCAAAATCGAAGAAAAATGTTGTCTTTCATTTAAGGCGACGCGAAATTCACACTAACAGGGATTCCCCTGCCAGTTATTTCATATTATACTTCTGAAATAAAATATGGTTTGTGCAAAAGCTTTCTGATAAATCGATGCAGCAAAATTGAAGAAAAATGTTGTCCTTCATTCAAACCTAACAGGGGTTCGATACTGCGGGGACCCCCTCGCCGGTTATTTTCTCTTGAACTGTAAAATAATGTCACCAACCTGTTAGTTATTACTATAAAAGGAAAAAAAATTAGGTGATTCAGCATGTGTGTGAAAAAGCAATGTACACTGCAGGCTGAGAAGCTGTGAATAGGAAAAAGTCCAAAACTTTAGCATTTAGTGCCCCAGGGGTGGAGAAATCCCCCAAGGGTAGTGCATAGGTTGAACAAGTGTAGCATCATGTAAGCTCTCAGAATATATGGGAATTGGGGAGTTCCATCCAATGGTAATCTTGAATGGCCCAGGCTTTCTTGTATCAGGGAACCTTCAAAAGTCAAATGAAACATGTATGCAACCAAGGGTTCCCAATGGGCATAGATAACAGTGCAAAAAGCCAAGCCATCAATAAACAAAATAAAAGAAATAATTAAAATTCATGAAATCATCATAGCCATCTGAAAATCTAATCACTTCATCAGTCAACATTCAGGAAGCTCTCACCAAAGTTTGGTCAGGCCTGACTTGATAGATCTGCAGATATTCAGCGGACAAGAACATGTTGATGGGCATAGATAACATTGCGAAAGCTGAGCCATCAATAAATAATAAAAAAAATAATTAAAAATCACGAAATCATCATAGCCATCTGAAAATCTAATCATTTCTTCAGTCAACATTCAGGAAGCTCTCACCAAAGTTTGGTCAGGCCCGCCTTCATAGATCTGCAGATATTCAGCGGACGAGAAAATGTTGACGGACGGACGGACGGACGTCCGGACGGACGTACGTACATGGCAACGACAAGACCCTACAGCCCTATGGGCTGAGCATCATAGCCATCTGAAAATCTACTCATTTCTTCAGTCAACATTCAGGAAGCTCTCACCAAAGTTTGGTCAGGCCCTCCTTCATAGATCTGCAGATATTCAGCGGACAAGAAAATGTTGACGGACGGACGGACGGACGTCCGGACGGACGTACGTACATGGCAACGACAAGACCCTACAGCCCAATGAGCTGAGGGGTAAAAAAACTAAAGGAAATATTTATTTCAGCGTAACATGTTTCGCAACAATGTATCAACTTCTCTAGTCTTACACGAGTACATTCCATGAGACTGACTGACTTGACGCCACTGTCATGTAAAAACATGCCATGCTATTTGATTACAACCAAGGGGAATCTCCTTTAAAAGAGCATGTGGATATTCTGGTTATAGAAATAGTGGAGGAAAACAAAGAGTCACAGAGTGATCTATCATTATCTGTCCCTGTACATTTTATGTACAAGAGTTATTTTGTTTATACGTTTTGTTTGTCCTGGCTGTAAATACACCTACATTGGTGAACCTGAGAGGTGTATATTCATTCGTCTTATATACACAAGCGGTAATATCAATAGGCCATTTTAACTCACATACATAAATATGAGCTGTTTGATCTAGAATAAAGCTGAGCCACTGTGCCTGTCCATTTATTTGGTTAATTCATATGCACACCTTTCTGGTTAATTTCATTTTTGGTTGATTTATTTGATTAAACCATTAATCACTCTACAGTAGGTTTAACTGGCTGATTATTTTCGAATGTTCTGTAAAACTTATATGCAAATGGATCCTGTTGGAAACCGCCAATCCTGACGATGACATAAATAAATATTTGTCGAAATAAATATCTGTCGATATTTACCAAATGATTCTCGCTAATGTTTTCGAATTCACCCTCGTGCTGTATTCTATCACGTTCGGTCGTATATGTTTCGAGCTTCTGGTGCGTTAAGAGAGGTGTATTTTTCTGGTATGCTTTCGGATACTTAGGTTTCAGAGATCATATACATACCATAGGTTTTCTCTGGTGAGAATATCATGGACACGCTTGAGTGGCTCCGTAGCGAAGAATTATCTATTCCATAGCTGTACTATTACGGTAACAGAGTAGCCACTGGTGGACCGTTCCGGTTCCGCTAATATAGCAATGATATTAAATGAATATTATATCAAGAGTTCTCATTGCAGTTGTCACTACAGGGAAACCTGTGAGTAAAGACACCTGGGTAAACCACCAACCTTTAAATATCGACATTAACAATGCCCACAATACTTAAATTTAAATACTTTGAACCTTGATAAACCAAGACCGACGCTAATCTGATCCCAAGCACGGTCACTGTATATATGTAGTAGAAAACGTATTGACCCCGGCTGCAGTTCACCTCCAGTGACCCAATATCATTAATATGTGCTAAATGAAGCTTTAAGATACATGGTCAATATGTATTTGCGCTAGGACTGATCAACTTGTTATCGGAGTTTACCAATTCCTCCGTTGCCCCAAACGTTTTAGCTTAAGTAGCTCTCCCGTCTAATGGAACAAATGGTACCTCGGTAGCATCAACGGTTGAGACAATCACAGTGATCTGTAATAGGTTATTAATTGTTATGATTGGCTTCTGTTGTAACATTTATAATACAGGGTGAACGTGCGGGTCGTTTTTATATTCTGCCACTCTGCTGTGTACGGGATGTTATCAACAGCAGAGAACTTTGATATACAATGTGGGGGCTAGGGTTAATTGTGAATAAGTTTCGAACTTTGAATGAAATTGTAGTGTTCGGCAGCTTTCCATGCGGATATCGCAGCCCATCGACACAATGATTGATTTATATTCCATTATACATTTTTTTGTTCAATTACCAGATTACAAGCACTATAATTCAAAACCATTAAAAAAAGCTAAAAATTAAAAATGTCTATATACAAGTTCGTCTGTCTATATCTGTTATGCGTTTTATAGAATGCATCTAAAGTGCAAAAGCAGTAGAAGCTCCTACAGAATATATCGAGCGGTTGTTTCCATTGTCTTTGTTCCCTTCTCCTACACACAGAACCATCCAGAAAAAAATTATTCGAGCTGCGAGTGTTATGAAGACATCTGTGTCTGTAACATGCTCGCTAAAATGTACATCTGGAAACAGGATGGCTGACTTCATCCTATTGTACGTAACGGTCAAAGGCTTCTGCTCTAGATTTGGTAGTGGACTCATCATATGATCGTCATGTCAGGGGCGGCCTGTTTTGTGGTTTGTGTAGGTCTCGGTTTGGGCCTCTTTCCGTTATTCACCATATGAGTGAAACAAACTTGAGTGTGACATTAAGCCAAAATTCCATCCCCTCCCTCCCTGAAAATGTAAGTCTAGCCACTGAAGCAAAATCCAAAATGGCCACATTAGTGATTGGCAACTTCGAAATTCGCAATCTACATATAGTTTAGGGCTAATTTAACCTGGTTACCTACGATGGAGACAAAAGGCCCACAAATTTACACAATCCTGCGCCTGACTTAACTGATCTCCACTTTGAATACCTTTGTACGTAAATATAGAAAAGTATGAACGTTAGTTATCTAAAACAAGTTAAATGAAGAAGTTGAAAAAACACAGAACCACTTGGAACACCGTTGTGAAAGAAAATAATGTTACAGGAAATAATATCTCTTTCCATATGTTTCTCTCAGAAAAATATGTCTTAGCCAATTTTCATACCAGAAGAAAATGGCTTTGCTGGGTTAAAAGATAGGGAGCCAGGCATTCTTTCCTACCAGATATTCTTTCTCTTTAAATCGGCAATGATCACATCAATTACGTTATATATTTACATGGATAGCAATATACATATACGTTATATATATAGACTAATCAACATGTTTATTAACACTGGAGGATTATACAAAGTAAAATGGAAAGTATGTCGCTTTGGTTGAAGTGTCGTTGTGCAATTGTGAGCTCCCTGTACATGCACAACTGCACTGACAACTGCATGCCATCATCTGTCAGTCTGAAGACCAGCAAGGTTGAATTCAATTCAATTCAGGAAATTGATCGTATGCACAGTGTGCACCCGAACTTTAGGAACTCAGTTGTAATTAATATAGTAAGTTACATGTGTGGACACAACTGGTTCGTGCAGGAGCTTTAGGGTAAATCATATGATGTGGAATGCAATTATTTGAAAATTGAAGGAAATGTTGTCCTTCATTTAAGATGACACGAAATTAAAAAAACAGGGGTCCAGTACACAGTTATTTCATATTATACTTCTGAAATAAAATATGGTTCATGCAAAAGCTTTAGGGCAAATCATATGATGTGGAATAGAATGATTTCATAGCAAAATTAAAGCCATTTTAACTGGAACGGACAAGAAGAAGAGAAACTTCTTCAGGCAGATGTTGCTGAAATGCAGTAGCTGCCGGCGTCTTGACCCAGTGGCGCCACCTTCAGGCAGATGTTGCTGAAATGCAATACCGACTGGAGTCTTGTCGCAAGGAATGCGTATGCCGAATTTCGGAAGAATCCAACGAAGCGTTAGCAAGTTATCGCTTGCGGAAAATTCGAACAGACATGCACGGACGTACACGGACATTCACGGACATCCAAGGACACAAAGAAGCAAAAACCATTTTAAATTCCCCGGTCAAGTTGCGGCGGGGGACAAAAAGGAGTAAAAAGATGTACTATAGATATCCAAACCAATGCAATGTAAAATATAGGGTTCAGTTTCATAACGTAGAGCGTATCTAAGGCTTTCGTCATTCGAATATCAAGGAATTATACAACATGGCACTGATAATAGTTATGATGTATAACGATTCCACAGAACCATTGTCTTGCCGTCATCATTGGCTACCATTAATTGTGTATTACCAAATATCAGATACCCACTTTCACCTGAGTAGCCAGAAACGTTTCGATCAAGCCATGATCAGGCGATGCAGAATCGGCCATACCCGATTAACTCACGAACATTTACTAACAAAGGAAGCAGCCCCAAGGTGTATTCCATGCCACGAAGATCTCACAGTGAAACACATTCTAATCGACTGTATAGACTTTAAGATTTTAAGAGATTCTTTTTATCAAGCAGCTACTTTAGAAGATCTTTTTAGTCGGGTAAAAGAAGACTGAATTTTAGGTTATTTGAAAGAAATCGGTTTGTTGCATAAGTTTTAATGTATGTGCATGTCTTTTGGTGTGTTGTCTGGATTGCTGGGTTGTTAACTTGTTTCTGTTACAATACTTAGAATTTTGTTTGATCGTCGCTATATAGCTGAAATATTGGTGAACGCGACATTAAACCTTAATTCTCTCTCTCTCATTCTCGCTACATTCAGGTAAAAAACGCAGAATGCAGTTTTGTAAACCTGCCTTTCAGTCAGTCAGTATCGTCAGTTACCATCTGTATCGGGACCTGGAATGTTAAAACATAGCTAAACAAGAAGTTGTAACATGTGCCCTCTTCAAATAGTTGAATATTAAATTAACGTGTTCCTTCCACTGTATGGTATAATGTATGAATTGTCCATCTTTATCCTATGCCGATAAACGCCTTCGATGCAGATCAAAATTGACGAATTAAGCGCAACATTAAAAGGGTGGTGAAAACTATGGCGGCATTCTGACAAGAAGTCATATGACCCCACAGACAAATATGCTGACTGCATAATTCCAAGAACATAGCAAGAAACAAAAGTGACCCATGTGATGATTTTATCCCAGCCACGCTTTTATTGATGTTCATGTGAAGATCTTGAATGACATGGCAACACGGCCCCAAGCACGGGCTTGAGCTGTATCAGATACAAATATTTCAGAGCGATGATGTAATAGCCCTATCAAGTCATCTTTTGAAAAATGCCGAATACGCAGGCGCGCCGCCTGTTGCGGCCCAAATCACTTACAAGAAGGCACACCCAAGTAGTATATGTGATATGTGAATCCCAATGTGAGAGTAGGACAAATGAAGCTTTATCTATAGTAACGAATCAGCGGAAGGTAAATCAACTCCATTGTGGGATGAAAGTTCCGAACTTTACATATACCAGATAACATCACTCTAAATAGTCGGTGAGCCGTTCAAGAATAAGCTGACTGTTAGCGGTCAACTGTAGAGAATACCGTGTGTGGAAATGAATCAGAAATGGTTATTGGACTTTCACATTCCCTCGACACTTGATAGACCAGGAGCACTTGAGTACTCTCATCTGGTATGTTGGACTACTGATTGTATTTTTTATAGACGTTCATTGGATGAACTCACGAGGATCGCGTCGTCTGTTCCATTAATCTAATTTTGCTGTTCCCTACAGTATTGAATTGATTCTATTTACATACTGAAGAGCTTATTGCCCCGCGGTGCTGATGGACTTACCTAATCTTGCACAAGGAAACTCCACACATGAGTACAATACGATAATTAATCTTATGTTGCGTGCCGCATAAACACTTACTCATGTACACTCGCGCGAATATAATGTTGTGTACATGTATGTGTGAATCAAGTGACAACACCCCAGAAACCACCCTGACCTAGCCATTTCAGTGGAATCCCAAAACCCACACCTTGACCACCGACAATCAACGGAAACAAGAACAGCTTTTACATTCAAACCAAATCAAACAATGCCTACCACAACCACGGACAATTGAAACCATACTCACTGAAGACAACACAGATCAGATGTGCCACACCTGAGATGCCACCGATGTAACGATATTCCAATGCAAATATGATCCTTTGACTTTCACCAATATAGGATGTAGACCTGCCATCCTGTACCCCAATACACCCTCCAAGCAATTGCTACAGGCACAGATTTCTGGAAGAACCCGCCTATGGTTCTCTCAGTTTTTTTCTGGACGGCTTTGTGTGTACAGAGGGGTACAAAGACAAAGGAATCACCCACGCGACTACAACGTACAATGAACACATACTTACCAATATAACCTAATCAAAAACCAAGCGATGAACCTGTACACAGACAACTCTTCTATTCTATTTATATATCTCCATGCGCCCATTTATTATTATTTACTTATTTATTTATTTATATATTTATTTACTTATTTATTTGTTTATTTGATAATACAGCGCTTGTAAACATCTTTAACAAACTAAGAAATGTAACGTGTAATTAAAATACAACATTGAGTTGATGGGCTGCGAAATCCGTACGGAAGTGTGTGAATCATCTAATACTACAAGTCGT